>OV049867.1:4417500-4597500 GCA_920104075.1 Melanargia galathea
AAGGTTGAAAAAGGAAGTGGGACCGGGAATCAGAAATCCAAGATTCCCTCGGGAATTGTGAAAAACCGAAATTCACATTCAATATTTTTTTTACATTTTTTTGACGATCTACAAGTTAAATCTTGACTGAGATCTCGTTGCAGTGAAGTGATTATGCAATCTGATGGAAACGCCAAACCTGGAAGATGTATGGCAGTTTTTGAAGATTATATAGGCACTCCTGAACGGTTTTTACACGGCTTGGTGGCATGGCACTGCCGGTAGGGTAGTAACTAGCGAAAGGTGAAGCCTGTTACTGATCTGGTAGGTTCAGGGACAATTAAAAATTATAAATTCGCAAATTGCCCCTGCTGACAGCCCAACCCGGGACCTCTCACATAAGATCATAGTACTCACCACTGCGCCAAGGAGCTCAGGCATAAAGTGGTATCATTTTTGCATTACAAGATTTTTGACTTAATGCTGTGGCGCTATAATGCCTTGTAGTGTTTTCTAAAATTATGTTATTGTGAAATAGCGAGCTCATTGTTGTAAGATAATATGTTGCCTGCGCATCGTTCGAATGCAAAAATATACCTTATTGCATTACGTATTACATAAGACAGCAATCAATAATACATCGCATGGCATACGATCAAGGAGAGATAGTATTATACTACATATAGTATGTAACGAGTTGACCGGGACGTAGCGGTCGCGTCGTTTGCCGATAACTTACGGGTCAAATAGTTACGTAGGTAGGGACTCTGTAGGTTGCCATTATTAATTAACTAGCTGATGCTCGCGACTTCGCCCGCATGGATTCATACAAATTTCATACATATTTTCATCCCCTATTTAACCCACTTGGGGGTAGTTTTTCCAAAATTCCTGAAACGCGTAATTCTTCATATTTAACAGACAGTCCAAATACGAACTTTCAACGATATAATTTGATAAATGACGTGAAAAATGACGAACGCTCATACAAACCTTAATCCTATACTTAACCCACTTGGGGTTAGTTTTTCCAAAATTCCTTAAACACGGTTTTCTTTAATTTTAAACGACAGTACAAATACTGATTTTCATAGGTACTGTTTTACCTATGGGTAGGGATAAAACAACATTGAATTATTCAAGTTACCACTAATTTACTTATGTCCGTTTTAGTCAGTGGTATCTAAAAAATTACTTAAGTAAAGGATCCCTTATCGCAAGACGTCACCTATGAAAGTTGACGAAATCTAAAGCGTTTTGATTGTCACCTAATAATTAGGGTATCCTAAAAAATAGGGATTGTTGTTTCCTAAAATGTTGGGATTGTTGTTCCTTAAAATTTAAGGATTCTTGATAAAAACTCTCGAAGATTCAAACATGTCTCTCGAAGATTCAAATTAAGTAGTATTTGATATTGTCTATACCTAAAGATATTTTGATTTTCATAAAACCTTTATTTTTAAAATAAAAATACTGCACAGGTACAATACGCGTAAGTAATATACTAGCAAAGTTGTTACACGACTTTTATAAGCTACATAGTTTGTATTTACTTCGATGGACATTCAGCGTCTTGAAAACAAACTCCAATGCACCGTGACGAGGAAACGAACAACTCTATTTTACTCTCCCTCAGTATTTCGAGTGAAAATAAAATACTTTAAAAAAAATAACTTACTTTCAAAAACACAAAAAAACAATCCTCAGCCACACATGAATCCCACAAAGCACAACACAAACACAACCGAAACCGCGGGCCGAAATCCGCCGAAACTGGCCGAAATCCGACCGACGCGTGTCGGCCGAGAAAATCGGGAAGTGTCGGTGAAAAACAATAGTGCACCGGGCGCGCCGGTCACCACTCTACGCCGCAAGTAAATGACAACTGCCCGCGCTCGTTAGACACACATCGCCGTGGAAGTAAACTATTTATTTTCATACACAACGCATCAAAGTGATCGATAACTTCTATACAAATGACCACGGAATGTGTACAACATCTAAAACGTCCAAAACATATAACCACTTTCGCCGTGTCCTCGCGCGAACGGGTGACTATTTTTGAATTCGGTGAGCCGCGGTTCCGATTGGACGTCACCAGGTTATAAAATTACGTCACTTTAATGAGATGCTCGTGGGATTCCCGTTAAAAACATTCTGGAAGAATTCTTACACGTCTCTGTTGTTTTCTATCTATTACACTTTTAACTTTCAAATAATAGGAAGTCGTATAATTACTATGGACCACATAATATTTGGAAATATTTTAAAAGTAAATTGTTCGTGAAATTGTAAAAAAAAATAATTTGTACTGTAAGGTTCGTTGCAAATTCAGTATTGCAATAGGACCTCCTTTTGTTGATTTAAGGTATTTTTATGATTATTGATCTGACAATTCAAAAAAGAGGTTGAGACAGGAGTGGAAATGGCAGACATGAGATGTAAGCGAAAAAGAGAATGTTTGGAAAGACTAATAAAATGTAAAATGGTATTAAGAGAATGGAATAATAATAATTAAAGGAAATTATATAATTAAAGAGGATTTTTATTATATCTCAGAAGTGGTAAGACAACGCCGACTTTATTATTTTGTTCGATCTCAAAATTCATCTTATTCGATTTGTCGAATTACTAATACAAATTTTATGTTTTCTGTTCGAGCTCTAAATAATGCCGGGTGATGGGAATAAGGAGTCTCGACGTTTACAAACGCCTGCAGCATGTAGAGTGTAGACGGACGTCTCGCGGTGGATGATTCTAACACAGCAGTGAGACCGAGTCCTCCGCGAAGTGCTTACCGCAGCCGTAGCCGCGGTCATGTGAGAAGTCATTCTCGGGAGCGTACGAGTAGCTATAGGAGGAGTACAGGACTGCGAACAGGAGCAACAACGCGAGCGATTTTTGAGGATTGAAAAGGACTTAGGCGTAGCTCGTGGACAATATTCAGCAGAACGACGACGTTATTCTCGTGAAGAATCTCGGGAATGTAGAATTTCTGGTTCCAGTCATCAGAACCGAAGGCTTAGAATGGACAGACCTGAAGATAGGACTAAGTCTACAAGATCATGTACCTAGCTTAAATTATTATTTTTTTTTAATTTTGCTCAATCTTTGGAGGACATGCTGAGATGGAAAAGCAGATATAATGAACCCAGAATTAGTTTTATGAAAACTACTTAGCACTTATAAATCAATGCGATATTACTGGTAAGCGTGCCGCAGATTATATTATACATGGCACTCATTAACGACAAAACGATTAGATCTAGTGCACTTGCACTACGTTGTGAACATCTAAATAAATTAATTAGAATTTTTGATTAGTAACAAAGAAGGATTTGGAGATAGAGTTGTTTTTAAAGATTTATTTTTATTTTTATGTATAACTGAACATTGACTAAAACAGAATGAATACAATCATGTTCAATTTTGGTGATCTTTAGGTTGGTGGTTCGTTCATCAGAACCAATGCTATTCATGGGGGCTGATTAATATTGTTGGCCAAAAAAAAATTAAATTAAAAAATCGAAATGACATTGTAAGTCTATCTGTTGTACGGACAATAGAACTAGCGGCAGTTGAATTAGAGCAATTCATTGTTGTGTCTCTTTACAACTACTGTTGTCCAATTTCGGACTTTTTGACTTTTATTTTTTTTGACAAAAACCATGAACATAATTTGCTCTAAAAGTCAACAGTTAAAATCATTTTAAAGGCATTTTGTAAGATGGTGATAATATAAAAAGAAAACCCAGCTGAGTTTGTTGTGGGCTCTTCTCAGACCAGGGCGCGTTGGAACCCTCGTAGTTTTAGTTTTAAGTTTTCGTAAATAATTATCACCATTAAAATATACAGTGTACCAATTTTGAATTAAGTTTATTTGACTTGACTTAACATGGCTTAAATGTCGATGATACTAGCAATTAGCATGGATGAAGATGACAAGGATGAGAGTTGGACTAGTTAAAGTTTGTCTATTTTTTTTCTCCTTGTTGAAGTTAAAATATTACGTAATGTTATCACTGGTTAAGTTCGGTTTAGTTGACTTCGAATTTTTACTTTAGAGTTTGAGTTTATTACGCCATTTTTTTTGTTGTTGTTATTATAAGAGTGATGAGATGATAAAATGTATAGTTTGACAAAAAGGAATACTAGAGATTAGTAGCAAACGTTTTTACATTTAATTTGTTATATTATTGAGTGGTGGCTTCTCAATTTCTTTAATGGTTGATAATATTAATTAATGGTTCATAATATGAAATATTCCTAAGGTACGTTTTTAAGAATTGAAACGTAGGTATCTCGTATGTTCTCGATAATGATGTATGTAATATTGATTTTATTATATTGATTCTATTGATGTTCTATTGATATTCTATTGATTTTATGATGATTTAGTGAATTTTAATGGTGAGCATTAAATAAGATGGATTAGCTTCGTGACACGATTGCTGTGGAATGATAAGATTGATAAGCATATCTATATTACCATTGAAATACAGAGTAAGGTCATTCACATAGATTGGTTTGAAAGGTTGTTACATAATTATGTTTGTTGCATTTGGTGTCAATAGACGGGTTGATATCAGTGCAATAAATATATAGAGAGGTATAAAAGATAGATTGAACATCACTAGACGTGGTGATGTCAGTACAATAAATGTATATAGAGAGTTATAAAAGATAGATTGAACATCACTAGACGTGTTGATGTCAATGAAAGATTATGTTTGTTGCATTTGGTGTCAATAGATGGGTTGATATCAGTGCAATAAATATATAGAGAGATATAAAAGATAGATTGAACATCACTAGACGTGGTGATGTCAGTACAATAAATGTATATAGAGAGTTATAATAGATAGATTGAACATCACTAGACGTGTTGATGTCAATGAAAGATTATGTTTGTTGCATTTGGTGCCAATAGATGGGTTGATATCAGTGCAATAAATATATAGAGAGGTATAAAAGATAGATTGAACATCACTAGACGTGGTGATGTCAGTACAATAAATGTATATAGAGAGTTATAAAAGATAGATTGAACATCACTAGACGTGTTGATGTCAATGAAAGTAGATATGTTTATTGCATTTGGCGTCAATAGACGGGTTGATGTTAGTGCAATAAATATATAGAGAGTTATAAAAGATAGATCATCAATAGACGAGTTGATGTTATTGAAATAAATATTATATAAAGAGTTTTACAAGTCATCAATAGACGAGTTGATGTTAGTGAAGTAAATATATAGAGTTATAAAAGATAGATCATCAATAGACGAGTTGATGTTATTGAAATAAATATTATATAGTTTTACAAGTCATCAATAGACGAGTTGATGTTATTGAAATAAATATTATATAAAGAGTTTTACAAGTCATCAATAGACGAGTTGATGTTAGTAAAATAAATAGATATATAGAGTTATAAAAGATAGATCATCAATAGACGAGTTGATGTTAGTAAAATAAATATATAAAGAGTTTTATAAGTCATCAATAGACGAGTTGATGTTAGTAAAATAAATAGATATATAGAGTTATAAAAGATAGATTATCAATAGACGAGTTGATGTTAGTAAAATAAATATATAAAGAGTTTTATAAGTCATCAATAGACGAGTTGATGTTATTGAAATAAATATTATATAGAAAGTTTTACAAGATAGATCATCAATATACAGGTTGATTTCAGTGTAATAAATGTATAGAGAGTTTTAAAAGATAAAACATAAAATAAATGGTTGATGTGAGTGAAATAAATACATAGAGAGTTTTAAAAGATAAAACATCAATAAATGGTTGATGTCTGTGTAATAAATGTATAGAAAGTTTTAAAAGATAAAACATAAATAAATGGTTGATGTGAGTGAAATAAATACATAGAGAGTTTTAAAAGAATTTCTGTGAAATAAGTGTATAGAAACTTTTAAAAGATGAATCATCAATAAATGGTTGATGTTAGTAGAACAAATATACTATACAGAGTTTTACAAGATCGAGCATCAATACACGGGTTGATGTTAGTGGAATAAATATAGGTACTATACAGAGTTTTACAAAATCGATCATCCATAGATGGGTTGATGCCAATAGAATTTCATTTTATTTCAATGGTTTGACTGTTACAATAAAAGATTTTAAAATTAAGTACCTACAGTAGAGACAGTCTACTTCTAACAAGCATACGATATTCAGGTTTATTTATAATAAGTATAACACTGTTTGTTGTATTACTGTGATGACGTATGGAGCAGAAACGTGGACACTGACGGTTGGCCTTGTCCATAAATTAAAAGTCCCTAGCGCGCTATGGAGCGAGCTATGTTGGGCGTTTTTCTCAGGGATAAAATCCGAAACGAGGAGATTCATAGGAGAACCAAAGTGACCGACATAGCTCAGAGGATCAGTGGCGGTGGACGTCTACAGGCTGATGGATTGGATTAAAAGTATTACAATTTAAAATCAGAAAGGTCAAAACTATGGCCATCAAAGCTCTAGTATCAAATGAAATTAATGAGTGGGCAGATGAAAAAACAGAGATAAACACAGTCAGTCGAAGATAATTGGAACCAACTTAAACTGGAAATAACTGACATTAACTTAATTTTAATTTTGCTGGTCTAAAATTTGTAGGTCAGAATAGAAGTTTCAGAGGTAATAGCGAGGATAGAGATCTCATCGTAGAAATGGTGAGTTCATTGAACGAATTGGATGAAGTGACAACAATGAACTGGTCGCTGGATAGTGGTTAGCAGTAGAAGTGTATATGTAAACGAATTAGACGTATCAGTGAAGGAAAAGGAGAGATTGGTCACGTTAAATTTCATAAGTTGAAGGAATTTAGAGTGATGAAAATAGTAAATAAAGTAAGAGATGCAAATGATTATGATAATGAAGAATTTTATGACAGTATTGAAGATAATAAAGAAGATGATCTGTGATGATGACGGTCTTGCAGAGAATGAACAAGGAGTTAGAAGTTCTCACTGCAATCAAATGTAGGAAGCTGCAATATCTTGGGCATATCACGCCTCACGAGAAGTACCGATTATTGCAATTACTAATACAGGGCAAGATTCAGGGACACCGAAAACCTGGCAGACGACGTTCTTCCTGGCTCAAGAATCTCCGCGAGTGGTACGGGATGAGCACGCGATTATTGTTCCGAGCGGCGGCATCAAAGATTAAAATAGCCTTCGTTCCTAGAGACGGCACTTGAAAAGAAGAAGAAAGAAGATGAGAGAATGAAACTTAGAGTTGAGGAGGTAAAGGAAACAAGTTGACTTAAGGGAGAAAAAAGATTGCTTTAAAAATTTAATGATCATGTTGTTTATGTGAATGTGTGCTGGAGAAGAAGCAATGAAAGTTCAGAAGCAAAAAAAAATGGAAAAATGCGATGAGATAAATAGTTTGAAACAAAATGAAACGTGGGAAATTGTTGAGGAACCAATGGATGAAAATGTGCGAAGCAAAATGGATTTTTAGGATAGGGTCAAATGGGAGATACAAAGCGGAAAGTGGCAAAAGGTTTTAAACAAATTTATGATGTGAAATGAAGAAATGTATTTGCTCGTGGAACAAGATAGTAATAGAAGAGGAGGAAGAGTGATAACTATGAAAGTTGTCAATGTCAATTGCATATGTGGGAGGTTGGCATTTAGAAAGTATGGATGTAGAAACCGTTTTTTTTTTTAAATGGAACTATTAAATCTGAAGTTTCACCAGATGGTTATGAAATTGAGATAAGGTCTACAAGTTGAGAAGGGCTTTGTTTGGGTTGAGGAAGAGCCCGAAAGATTGGTACGAGTGTTATAGTGAGTTTATGTGGAGCATAAGGTCAAACTATGATTATTGTCTGTAAACAGGATGTATTAGTGGTAAAAAAGTTTACATGTGGATCATAATTTAATATGCTTAAAATGAATATATGATTTAAAATATAAAGCAAATAGGTACTCAGTAAGAAATTTCGTATGAAAGACTTAGGAAAAGTGAAACAGTAGTTGGGAATTGATATTGATTGTGGTCCAGAACTGAATAAAATGACTTTGGTTCATTGTAGGTGTATAGAAGGTTTAGCAAAATAAAGGATTCGGAGAGGTTTGAAACACCCATGGAACAAAATTTGTTAGTTGAACTTTTGAAGTTCTTTATAATGTTTATGTATTTTCCGTTGATATTATTACTTCTCAAAGCATTCCATATAGCTGAGTGTGTTATGCTATCGAAAGTTTTGGATATCGAATGTTATATAAAGTGGTTTGTTGAATTCTTTAGATTTTTCAATTATATGTTCTATGACATATATGTGGTCAATGATTGTGGAGTAATGTGGTCGGAAACCGGCCTGTTCTATTCGTTGGTTTTTGTCTATTTCTGGTGCTATTCTACACAGAATGATTGATGAAAAGAGTTTATAATTGTGGATAATTTCTGTTGACCTTTCTCTGTTCCTAGTTTTATTTTGTTTCTCTTGTGCTACCTATTTCTTGTTGTGGTTTTCTGTATAGATCTGAATAGAAGGCCGTTGCACATTTTACTCTCTTCTTATGTAAGAATAACTGAAACAGGTATTCAAAAAGAATAACAGAGCCATCAGATTATGATAGCTTTAGAAGAACAGTCATTGAATGAAATTTTTTAACACATCGAAGTTTAAAAGAGCTTATAAAGAGCTGACAACTCACAAAAATTGGATACAATGTTTAACTGATGGAAGCAAAGTGGCTAGAGACAGGGAATACAGTGTTATTTAGTTACTTGAACATAAATATTATGATACTGATACTGAACTGAAAGGAGATGTTTTAGAGTGAGGTTCGTTTGGTTTCGGTAAAGAGAATAAAATGGATGATGTTGTTGTCATATCAAGTATCGAACATGTCATTGTCTTTCTAATCATGTAAATGTGTTGCATTTAAGCATGGTTTACTATATAGTATAGTTGTCTCACATTGAATACTGAAGTATTAATGATAATAGCAAGTATCGCGGTGTATACTCCTACTTTAACATGACGAATGTAAGGTGTTTACCGGATGTGTATGAGGACATACACGTTGTCAGGATGGACGAATGTAAGGTTCGTTGCAAATTCAGTATTGCAATAGGACCTCCTTTTGTTGATTTAAGGTATTTTTATGATTATTGATCTGACAATTCAAAAAAAGAGGTTGAGACAGGAGTGGAAATGGCAGACATGAGATGTAAGCGAAAAAGAGAATGTTTGGAAAGACTAATAAAATGTAAAATGGTATTAAGAGAATGGAATAATAATAATTAAAGGAAATTATATAATTAAAGAGGATTTTTATTATATCACAATAAAATAAAATAATTTTTAAAACATTCCAATTCCAATAATTCTATTTTGTAAGGCCTAGGCCGCACTGCGAAATTTATTCGCGCGAATTTTTTCGAAAAATTCTGTAACATATCGAAATGTATGAAGCTGCACGCACATGCGATTTAAAATTCGCGAAAAAATATATTAAAATGCGGAATATAAATCGTGCGTATAAAATTTGCGCGAATAAATTTCGCAGTGCGGCCCCGCTCTAACGTTCGTGAAGAAGTTTCTTTACATTTTCACTTTTGGTCAAAAATTTCTCAAGGAAGTTTATGCTTTAGGAATAGGTATTTTCCAAAGGGTAATGTCATGCTCATATTGTTAGGTTAAAGAAGATTCAAGTCTACAAAGTAATATTTTTAATAATTGGTAAAGCAATGCAGAGCTCCCGCTAGATTGAACCGTTGGAAAATATGAGAAGAATATTTAATATTTTCAAATAAAAAAAGTGTATTTGCATTTTATTTCCTATTCCATCTAGTTCCGATAGAATCAAATATCCGTTCTAAATATTGCAAAATTGTAGGTCACGATCGGAATTTCTCCGCTGCGATTATTGAATAAGCTGCAATATTTTATAAACTACTAGATGATGCCCACGGCTTCGCCCGTGTGGATTTAGGTTTTTACAGCTGTTGGCATTATCTATCAATTTGTACTTTTTAGTATTTTTACAATTTTTTTTCAGGAATTGATAGATTACCCAGACAGGTTACCCACATAGGAACCTGTATCAATATCGTAGTCCTGTCGTCTTAACCGATCTTTCAAATAAAAGACGAATTTTCCAAATCGGTCAAGACGTCTTTGAACATTCAGGGAACGCATATTATTAAAAAAAATCGGACGAAGAGAACCGCCTTTTTTGAACTCGGTAAAAAACATCAATGGGAATTTCTTTGCAAAGAAAATTTATATACAGTAAAATTGTCAATACAGTTACGTAGCCAGAAGAAACGACCAAATTTCTCGTATGGCGACCTCACATGGGTAAACGTAGCGTTTGAAGACCCCTCGGATGGACGATCTCAAGTGAGTCGATGGCAGCCGCTGGACATAACCGACACAAGATCATTTTTTTTTCGTGTTTTGTTTCTTTTTCTTTTTTTTTTAATTTATTTTCAAATATAATAATTATGTATAATGTATATACAAAAATATTTAGATTTAATTCGGGAAAAGATCGAGATAAAAGTCAGTGTATCCTCAGCCTTGCCAAGGGTAAAGGACAGCTGGATGTGAATGACCAAATCAATACAAGGGTTTTAATAATTGATTCAACCGCCGATGTCCGACGGCCCGCCGGTACCGACTCCAATCCGTAGTAAACATTTGTATGCTTTATATGTTACATCGATCGTGTGGCTATACGGAACAGTGTACAGGTTTATATGTTTTTGAATGTTTACATAAGAATTTTGGCATTTAAAATACAAAATTTGTCCAAATATGTAGAAGTGTCGATATTTCGAACCAGTTGTTAAACCTGGAAATAAGTCTGAAATCATCTAAAATGCAACTTAGTAGCAGGTTGAGATCGTGAAAATCTAGAATTTAGTAAATGTTATTTTTTATCGCTGTGCTCTCAAACACATTGCAAAGCTGAGCTTATGTCTCGTGGACTGTACCACCACGCAACTTAACGTTCCGAAATAATTCCATTTACAAAAGATTAGTGATTTAATTACCGAGTTCTGAAACTTACCCCTTTCAGAATTTTAGCTCGGTTTTACTATAGATGGAAAATAGAAAACTAGTCATAATCCCATAAAATCATTATACCTAAGTGAGTCTGTCTGTCTATCTGCCTTACCTTATCACTTTCAACCGCTGAACCGCTGCTCATAACTAATGCGAAGATAGCTTGCATCTAGAATAGCTTACTTTTTATACCAAAGAGTTTCTACGGGAATTTAAAAATGCTAAATTCATTCGAAGTCGTAGTAAAAAGCTGGTTTACAAAGCAATTTCTGAAATCAATCTAGGCTATAACTGCAATCATAGCGTTTTAGATCTACGATATCAAATACACCGCATTGAAGTTATAGGATCGATAGTTCTATTCCTAGAAACCAATGCATTCTATAGGCTTCTAACAATGAATAAGTGGAACGGTGCAGTCCTCAGTAAGTATATACCTACTCGTAGATACGCTATGCTCTTACAGCGAGTGCTGGTAATATTATATGGATCTTGGTGTAGAATATGTGACGGAAGAGGTGAGTTTTTATAAGTTTTTGAAATTAAAATTGGCAAATTGCGTATGTCATTTACGATTTTTTTTAATATATTTTATGTTAGTACATGAGGATATGGAAAGGATACGCTGTATTAATTTGTAATGTTTAATAGTAATTTTTTTTATGTAAAAAACTTAAACTAATAATTTAAACCAATTTAACCTATAATATAATAATTATATTATAGGTTAAATTGGTTTAAATTGTTATTAAATAAATAAAATTGGTCTGAAGTTTTTTTTGTAAAAAGTATTTAACAAAAATTTTTGGAGCAAAAAAGATTTTATAAAAATTTTCTCACTTTTTTGCTTATAACTTCTTTAATTTTTAATTTAGGGCAAAAAGTTATATAAATATATTTGTAGGCAAAAGAATTTGTTACTAATTACGTCTCTACGAATTTTTTGTAAGACGCATAGTTTCCGATATATCCCGAAAAAAGTGTTTTCCAAGATGGCGGCCGGGAGACAAGGATGGCAACCCCACAAACTTGAGGTTAAGCTTCTATTGTCACACATGTCACAATGTGGGACACATGTCCCAAAAATAAAATTGCGTCCTCTAATAAATGCAAAGCTCATGTAACATTTCAATGGACTAAATATGTACATGTTGAGTTTGAAAAGAGAGGTTTCGAAGAATCTGCCTTCCAAACCGGTGGGTGCCGGTGGTAGAGTCTTGACGTTTTAAGAGCGTAAAGTGCTACATGAGATAAATCGTTTGTTTTTTACTTGGATTTTGAATTTTATAATCCTTTTGAATGAGTAAATGAATTATATACAGTGACCCCCATGTCAAGGGCTATCTTAGTTTGGGGGTCGAGGGTTCTTTTACGTAAAATTTAATTTTTCTTTTGGAACAAATAATTAAAGATTTTTATTTTTATTTTATATAGTTTAGTTTTTGTAACCAAGGTACCTACATAAAAATCTGCAACTAAAAACAGCAATGATATTGATGGACCGATTCTTTAATCTGCAAACAAAATTCAGCCCCCGGAAAAATTACGACGGGTTTCCTATAAAAAAAATATCATTTTCTTCTGTTTTTTTTTATTATTGAAACCGTAATTTCTTTAGCCGCAATGCGGAAAAATTATATATCTAATTAAATAGAAAATTATTTGACCACGGTAGAGAAAAATTTTTAGTGCACTTTATGCAAGTCGCATTAGAAACTAATAGTGTAACGTGTATTCAAATTGAACTAATGTACTTACACAGTATATTGTGACTATAATAGAATAAGTAGATTAAGGTGAGTGACACTAATCCATGTGTTAATCCGACGCTTTGTTCCATTCTATCATCATTTGTCTATGGGTGGCAGAGACGATGAGGCTTATAAATAGATTGTAGTAGCGTCTTCTATTTTTAAGTAATTGTTTTGTAATAATGTTTACTAATAGTGTTTTTTTTTAACTGGGGCAGTGGTGAAACCCAGAAACGAAGAACTTACGGGGAAACTTTCTCCATTAGGTATTTTTTAAATAAAACAAAGGTGAACGGGCACTTTGTATGGAAACCATACACACGGCGGACACAAACGAAATTAACAGTATGCATTGAAATACGGCAATGATCTACAATGACATGAACCTTTTAGCTTACTTGCTTAGAGAAACGGGCTATTACCTCGTGTTTTTAACCCCCGACGCGAAAACAACTGGGTGTTATAAGTTTGACGTGTCTGTGTGTGTGTATGTATCTGTCTGTTCGCCTGTAGCACTCAAACGGGTGAACCGATATGTTTGATGAAAATCGGTCCAAGATGGCCGCCGCTACAAAATGGCGGATTACATATTTTACCACAACGCCCTCAATATGAATATCAAATGAAAGGGCTTGACTAGTAGAATAACACTATGCAAATCCAAGATGGCCGCCACCACAGAATGGCGAAAGTCAGAGATTTTTAAATTTTTAATTTATACTTGTTTCTGTTCGATTTCAAATGATCGATGCCACGATTAACGATCAGTTGCATGACAAGAGGTTAAAGTAAGTCAACGCTAAAGAACACCAAATAAAAAGCGAAGTAGTCCCCCAAGTCAGTTTTGGTGCCACCATGGTTAAAATAATTAGGAGTAAAATTTTGGTTATTTAAGGAATCCTAATTTGTACAAAAGTAACCTTTTTCGGTGGTCAAATTTAACTTCAAATATACGTCATGTTAAATCCAGTCTAATTCTGGCATACCACGATACCTTTTTCAATTAATGGGTTCAAATTACTTAACTAATCTTTTAAGGCAACAGTATAAACTTATTGTACCTTCTTGTTCTTCTTTGGTACCCAAAGGTAGATGAAACAAAATTCACTTCAATTTAAAAAGAATGTTAATATTCAAAATCTCTTACCTACCGCAACTTGTTATTTTGTAGGAATGAATATAAAACTGTCTAAAGGAAATTTGTCCTGAAAGTTGAATGTGTTCTGGCATCGTTCCAGATTACTGCACGGACAACTATATTGAGGGTATTATTCCTACGGTGCTCACAGACTTGCTAGTTTTACGGCAATTTCTATCGCACAATTAAATAGCCATTCCGCAAAATTAGTAAAAAAAAAATCGCAAGCTGTTAAGTCAACAAGCAAGAAACTATTTTCATTATACAACGCAAATTTCAAAAAATATTTTGAGTCAATATTTTGCAGAAGCAATGCAATTATTTATTTGCTTCGTGTATGCATCCAGTGCTGGATATAAGCACACCAACACACTAGGTCCACCAGTGTCCTCATTCACCCACTATTCTCAAGTGATAGTCAGCGTTGGTTCAACATAATGCACGTCGTCCCACTCTGCCTTGTTCGGCTATACTTGCCGGCAATTGTATTGCCTGTCTGTGAGCCACTTAACGGTGTCTGTCGGAAAGATCATTGTCATCTTATGGAGTGTAAGGAATGTTTCCTAATCTGTGATGTATGTAAACGCCACGTCGAAATTTACTGTCGAAAAGAAACATGGCCTCTTTTCGGGATATTTTGGTTACTTCTACTTCTTTATTTTCTTTTCGATTTGGTGTGGTATGTGAAGTATATTGTTTACACACGAGATCACAAAAAAGTTTGTATATTAAGCTTTCATTCTTTACTAACTAAATTCCCGCGATTTTGTCTGCGTGGACTTTGGTTTATCGAAACCCCGAGGGAATTTTAATTTAGCTAGATAAAATTGTCTTAAGTATATTTCATAGTATTAAAATTCAGTTCAGGATAAACGATATAATTTAATACCTCCATATCAAATTAACGCATAGTAGCGTTGACTTGAAAAGTATCACCAGTGATTCAGGATGCTGCTTTGTCTTTGCAGTGGCCAATTTTAGTCAATATCGGTTCAGCAGTTGAGCTGTGAAAAGGTAATAGACAGACAGATAGATACACTTTGTATTTGTCATAAATTAATATGGATTCTGATGCGCTGGGCTGCCACTCCACTACCTTAGCAAAGATGCATAGTTAAACATTTTCATAGCTTACTTTTTCAACTCCTTTTGACCAGAGTTTTGATGGTAAAAGTAAAATGTTTAAGGCCTGCTTCGCCACTTTCTAATTAGTCTCGTATAGCCTTAAAGTAAATTTTGTCACTTTCTTACTTTATTTTAAGTGACAAAAACAAAACTTGTGAATAAGCTATCTGACACTTATCAGATGGTGGTGAAATAAGGCCCTTAGACTAATATATATACCCTAGAATAGGGAAAATAATACAACTATTATAAAGAAGAAGAAGAAGAAGAAAAATAATAAGATGAAGAAGAAAGATTAGCTCAGTTTATAAGATAGTCAAACAGATAATTTTCATTGCTGCTCCGTTCCGCATACATTTACTTGCGGCAGTGGGAGGTGTGCCAGAAAATGTTGCGTTATTTCTTTGCGTGTTAATATAGACTGATATAAGAATAAACTTTATTGCATTTCGCCACTTTTGTTAAAAAAAACACAGCTATGCACTATCACTTTCAAATAGATTTGTCTTTTCTAATACTAGGCACTAGGCACGGTTTACTAAGGCAATAATTAAAGAATCGATCTTTAATTATTGCCTCAGTAAACCGTGCCGTAAAAAGTATATAACTATGTATTGACATTAATTATTGATGCAGCTTTTTTCCAATCCAATCCATCAGCCTGTAGACGTCCACTGCTGAACATAGGCCTTTTCAAGGGCGCGCCACCAAACACGGTCCTCGGCCTTCCTCATCCACCCGCTTCTCGTCGCCTTCTTATAAGGTCATCGGTCAGGCGGGCTGGAGGTTGCCCTACACTGCGCTTGCCAGTACGTGGTCTTCACTCTAGAACACGTCTGCCCCATCGGCCGTCGGTTCTGCGGCAGACATGACCTGCCCACTGTCACTTCAGCTTGCTTATTCTCTGATCTATGTCGGTTAATTTGGTTCTCCTACGAATTGCTTCGTTTCGGATTTTATCCCTTTTCCCTTTTTTATCCTTACCTAGCTTTTTTCAGACCAGATTTATTGACAGCTTTGTCAGTTTTATTGACAGCTGCTTCTCGCGTAACCGTAACGTGGAAAAGAGAGAGTTGCATAGTCAAATTTGTGTTTTGAAACAGGCAGTTTTTCTATCTCAAACCAAAGCAAAAAACTTTTGTTTACCAATTCGCTGCTATACTACGCTTCAGTTTCGGCTAGTTACCACTCCATTACCACTTTGTTGAATACCTTTTCTAGGTTAGCGCATTTCCATCTAGCATCGTTGCTGCAGCAGCACTTTACATGTTAGATATGTATCTCACGTTATTAAGATGAGATCGCAGATATTTGTCATTACAAGTATAAATTAAAAATTTAAAAACCCCCGACATTCGCCATTTTGTGACGGCAGCCATCTTGGACTTGCATAGTGCTATTCTACTAGTCAAGCTCTTTCATTTGATACCCATATTAAGGGAGTTGTGAAAAAATATGTAATCCGCCATTTTGTAGCGGCGGCCATCTTGGATCGATTTTCATCAAACATAGCTAACAACACTCTCGACTAATTCAACTTTCAAACAAAAAAAAAAAAACAAATCATTAATCAAACAATAAATTTTACCGATCTCTTTTTTTAATGAAGATAAATTAAAACGCTTAAAGTTAAAATTAACCACCACAGGAATCACAGTTCATTGACTTTTCTAATCCACAAAAACGTCAAACGAGATTGGCCCACATGAATATCAAAGTTACTAGAGGACGGGCTGCTTTTATTTAAAAATACAAAAGTTTTTTCTTAACAGTAAAAACACTAAAATACCTAAAATACCGCTTACGCTAGTTGGAAGCTATGTAGTAAAGAATATGAACACAAAATCCTTTTTTCATTTTACATCATCATAACAATTGTCTGCGGTCCTGCAACATCCGCTTTATTTGGCAAACATCCAAAATGATATCTTGAATGAGTTAAAGGTTCAATGTTCATTGTACTGCTCTAACGAATTGCTACAATTAATCATTATTGATCAATTAATTGAAATAATTTTTAAATATTTTATCGTTGCACACAGGAGGATAATAGAAACAAGCGGACACCCGCGACTTCGTTCGCGTGGATATATATTGGTTTTTAAAAATCCCGTAGGAATCATTTTGTTTTTCCTAAGCTCCTTTGAGCTCATACCATGCTAAAAACTGTTAAAAGTTGACTGGCGGATGTTTAAGTAGATCGAAATGTAAACATCCGCCAGTGAAAGTCCCATCAAAATTGATCCAGCCTTTTAGAGATTAGTCGGTAATCTTTAAAGTATCTACTTTCTAACATAAATTGAAAATTTAAAAAACCCCCGACATTCGCCATTTAGTGGCGGCGGCCATCTTGAATTTGCAATAGTGCTATTCTACTAGTCAAGCCCTTTCATTTGATACCCATATCAAGGGAGTTGTGAAAAAATATATCATCCGCCATTTTGTAGCGGCGGCCATCTTGGACCGATTTTCATCAAACATAGCTAAGAACACTCTCGACTAATTCACCTTTCAAACAAAAAAAACCGCATTCAAATCGGTCCACCCGTTTGAGCGCCACAGGGGAACAGACAGACACACACACACACACACACACACACACACACACACACAGACACGTCAAACTTATAACACCCCGTCGTTTTTGCGTCGGGGGTTAAAAACAAGAATGAATGAAATTAGACCACGCGTTATTGAATTACAGCTAAATACCCGTTTTGACTTTCATCCCCTCTCCCTAGAGAACCGTGCTGAATTTCGGGATAAAAAGTATTCTATATGTTACTCCGTAGTATGAACTTAAATCGTACCAAGTTTCGTTTTAATCCATTAAGTAGTTTTTGCGTAATCCGCGCACAAACATACAGACAAACAGACAAATAGATATAAACAGACAAACAGACAAAATTTTCAAAAATAGTTTTTTTACGTTCTATTACTTATCCCTAACATCCCCCAGTTATCATTTTGCAAAAACCTTTAATGTATACTGTATACGGCAAGTCTACGATTTTATTATATGTATAGATAGAAGAAGATAGAACAGAAGATAGATAACCCCCAGTCAGGCTGTTCGTTTAATGTTTCATTAATTAGTGGTTAGTTTATCAAATATTAACGGTTGGTTAATTAAAAATGATTTTGAATTAATTGAGGAGGTTATTTCTAGTATAGACCTATATATTATATATGCCACGCCATGAACAACCATAAATATATTCAGATACAATGTTCCAAATATAAAAACAGCTAAAGAAAGGATAAACGGCCAAAGCGAACTTGATGGCGTACTATTAAAATTATTACGTACGTCATTTTTCAATGTCTATTTAGTTATTTCTTGGTATCTATTTTGTAATCACTCTAACCATAATGACATCAAAATATAATATTCGGCATTCTGTCCATATTCCATTCACTAAATATGTTAACAATGTCATAAAAATTTTCGAGAGTAAGAATCAAAAATGGAACTACAAATAAAAAAGAAGCAGGGGTTATAAAAGAGAGGCGAAGCAGAGATTAAAAAGTTAAGAAGTAAGAATGGAAGGAAATGAGAAAAAGAAAGTTTATTTAGTCACGATCCGCGAATTTCATTCAAGACAAATATTAGCATTGGCCTTTGTAATTTGTCGCAGTTAAACTTTCTTGCTTGTCGTCTAAAGAGTCTTACTTATTGCAGGTGTCCTGGTCACTAGGCTGGCGTTTAATGAATAGGTCTCAATCCAAAGTTTCATTCTTGTTTATACAACCGTTAGCAACTGTTGCTTAAAAACAAAATTCAAAGAGATTTTTATTGGAATAGCAGACTTTTCAAATGTCTTGAAATGTTAGTCCACGCCGTCGTCTTCATCTTGACTAATAGAGGTCCACTGCTGGACCTATGTCCAGCAGAAACCTATGTTTCTTGCAAGGATTGCCACAGAACACGATCTTGCGCCGCTTGTTTCCAGCGGCTGACAGCGACTCGCTTGAGATTATTCGTCCATCTAGTGAGGAGTCTTCCCACACTTCGTTAAACGGTGCGAGGTCGCCATTCAAGCGCCTCGGGATTCCTAATTGTTAGCAGTAATAGTTAATCTGACTATATAGGCATGGTTTTAAAATAGCACTCTAAAGTAGTATTATTTCATCATCATCATCATGATCAACCCATTACCGGCTCACTACAGAGCACGGGTCTCCTCTCAGAGTGAGAAGGGTTTTGGCCATAGTCTACCACGCTGGCCAAGCGGATTGGCAGACTTCACACACCTTTGAGAACGTTATGGAGAACTCTCAGGCGTGCAGGTTTCCTCACGATGTTTTCCTTCACCGTTAAAGCAAGTGATATTTAAATACTTAAAACGCACATAACTCCGAAAAGTTAGAGGTGCGTGCCCGGGATCGAACCCACGACCTCCGATTAGAAGTCGGTCGTCCTAACCACTAGGCTATCACCGCTTTTTATTAGTATTATTTAATTTTAGTATTATTTAATTTTTCCATAAAACCTTAAATAATAATACTTCTCGCTAACTAAAGCTTATGTTCAAGATACTCATACATAATTATACTCAATAGCATCAATAATATTAGTAGGTCTAGATTTTGACCATATTATTAAATTATATTAAAAATGGTTGATATACTTAAACGAAGTTTAATAACTTAGGTATACGAGACTAAATCCCCATGTGGCTACTCCGTTTATTTTATTCCGGGTACATAATCGGGACACAGCCGGGGTACCGGGGGACGCTATACACTTTATCCGGGATTAAGTTTTGAAGAGGACTTTGCGACGTCTAGCTAATGTCCACATTCCCCATATCGCGGGATGAATGCGAGTTTACAACGGATTATATTTTTAATCGAAGTCTCTTGTAGCCTCTGCAAAGATCTACCTTGACATTAATCCAAAGTTTTGTTGGTCCCTTGGATATAACCAAGGGACATCAAGGGACTATTTATACAAATATGAATAGTGTACCTATAATTTATGCCAATGCCAATGCCATCACTGTCTTTGCGATCATAAGTCTGATAGGTATAATATGTTTCTACAAACTGTGATTTTAGACGGATCAGTCTGAATAAGTTTGGTATTTATAATATCTATCATACTTTAACAAGATTGTCGAAATAAAAAACAAAGGGATAAAAACGAAAAGAAAATTAGCAATTTTTGAAGTAAGACCCTTACAAACAAAAAAAGAAAATCTAATACTGAAATAATTAAATAAACCTTTTGCGATAAAAAAGGATTATAGGATGAATAGAAAACAGCGTATATTTCTATATTAATAAGTACCCACTCTCTTACAGGAGGACTTCACTTATAACGTAGCCCTTTCGTAGTTGCTATGAAACTAAGTCGATGTAATCCAAAATAACAAACCTGACCCCAATTTAGATATTTTCCCAAATAAAATCTCGCTTTCAAGGATGTGTACGTACTACAAACAGAAAAGCCTTTGATGAAATATTTACCTTAATTTTATTTGAAGAAAGTTAATATTTATGTACTTTAATATATACATACATTGTACATAATATTTTATTTCCATAGTAAATTTTTTCTTGATTTATACTCACGTTATTTACGTTTTATATTTATCATAAAACAAAAATTAAAGTAGCATTATCTGTCAAAACTGTGTGAGGTTAAGTATACAAAAAACTGATCTCTATAGTCCATTAAATATAGCTTGATACCTGTGACGTTTGTCATAATGAAATTTAATGTATGTAATGACAGCTACATCATGATCAACCCAATACCGGCTCACTACAGAGCACGGGTCTCCTCTCAGAGTGAGAAGGGTTTTGGCCATAGTCTACCACGCTGGCCAAGCGGATTGGCAGACTTCACACACCTTTGAGAACGTTATGGAGAACTCTCAGACATGCAGGTTTCCTCACGATGTTTTCCTTCACCGTTAAAGCAAGTGATCTTTAAATACTTAAAACGCACATAACTCCGAAAAGTTAGAGGTGCGTGCCCGGGATCGAACCCACGACCTCCGATTAGAAGTCGGTCGTTCTAACCACTAGGCTATCACAGCTTTTTTACAGCTACAATAACTGTCATTACATACATTAAATGTCATTATGACAAACGTCACAGGTATCAAGCTTTATGTAATGACATGCTTTGTGTTAAAGATGGCGAAATTATTGACAGACTATGTAAAAGCAGACCCAGTGCCAAAAAAGCACAGCTATTTTTCTTTTTCAGCCACAGGCATACAAAACAGAGTCAGTTGAACCATTTTGCGGAACATTGTGGCTAATTCAGTTTTACTCAATCTCTTAACTAAACTAAAATGACAGATCTAAATATATTCCTATCTCTGTCACAATGCTCCCTGCGGAAAAAGATAGCATTATTTTTTAAACCTGTCAACTTATTTTAGTTTAGAGATTGCATGCAACAGAATTAGCAATGTCACCTCTACTATATGACACTACTAGCTTCTGCCCGCGGCTTCGCCCGCGATCAATAGTTTTCGAGTTCATTTTCGAGTGCTCCGATCTTAGACTAAGCACACTGGAAGCAAAAGAATTTATTTGAGGATCTATTCTAAAGGTTTTTAACACCGAATTTCGATAACGTAAGTGGAGTGAGCAAAATCCAAGAAAATTGCTGTGACAGCAAATTCTCTCCCAAAGCCGGTTACAGATAAATTTGTATTACAAAAACTGGTCTAGACAGATATGATAAGAACGCCAAATGAAGCAGAAGATATGGCATAGAGAGGGATATTAGATACTCCGAATTCTGGCCAGGTATCAGCGCAGGTAAATAAGTCTGCCACGAGTGAGCCCACACAATAGCAGCCGGCTAATTTATTAGACTGTGCTTAGGTTTGTACGACCAGGGAACAAGCGATAACTTTTCAGGTAGGCTCGTGACTTCGTCCGCGTGTATTTAGTTTAACACAAATCCCGAGGTAATCCTTTGATTTTCAAGCATACAAAGTAATCTAATTCCTCAAAATCGGCTCAGTCGTGTAGAAAATTAGCTTGGACAAACAGACAGATTGGCAGAAAATCGTGTATTTGGGTTATACTATCCTACTAATATTATAAATGTGAAAGTGTGGATGTGTGGATGTTAAGATGTTTGGATGTTTGTTACTCTATAATGTCGCAACTACTGAACCGATTTGGCTGAAATTTTGAATAAAGATAGATTATGCCCCGACTTAAAACATATACTTTTTATCCCGGAAAAATCCACAGTTCCCCGGGATTTTGAAAAACCCGAAATCTATACTATTCAGCTATAGGTAGATTACTATAGCAAACTTCCTTGAAAATAGGTATAAAGGTTAGAAAAGAGAGCGGGAACGGGAACCGGAAATCGAAAATCCTGAAGGAATCGTGCCTTCAGGATTTGTTAAAAACGAAATTCACGCGGGTGAAGTCGCGGGTAAAAGCTAGTAGTTAAGATTTATCATCTTATGAGCTTAATAAGAAACGGTCATTTTGAGAGTAGGTATTTATTAACCGACTTTCAAAAAGGAGGAGGTTCTCAATTCGGTACGTATTTTTTTTTTTCAAAATATAGATGAGAGAGCTGTTGCTGCGAAAGAATTGGCATTAAAACGCCTAGCTTGCCGAGCGGGTTGGTGAGTCTTCTCGTTTCCTTTATTTAGAATGTTTAATCTTGGTATGTAGCTGGCATCTAGATAAGGTTATCTGCCACCATCATAGTTCTGTGGAATCAATCTTGTAGCATCTCCTCCACCTTATCCAGGAGATAAGTGTAGGGTACCTATAAAGAAGTAACCCATACGCACGGGAGTGACCATCAAAAACTCCCAGGCTATGGTATCTGGAACAAAAGAAATGAGCATTTATTTTGTTTGTTTTAAATGATTAATACGTATATCAGTTAGTAAGAAACATTTTTTATTAAAAATATATAAAAAACGCTGTTTTCATAGCCCCACAATCAGGGGGCTGTTGGCAGAATTTACACCGCTAACCGGTCCCTCGTTCTCTTAACAAGCTTTCTAACAAACAGTAAAGAGAAAATTATAGGAATTCGTCCCCGCCCAAATTATTAAGTCCTCTTATTCCGTGAACCAGAGAAACGTTGCGCAATTCATTTACTTACGATGCTTAATTAAATTACTGAGGTAATTGAGTCCTTCCTTACATTTCAATTTTAAAAGGTTTCTCAATAATAAATGAAATTTATAGTATACTTATTAGTTGCCTACCCAGTGTTATTGTGTACTCATTCAAATAAAACGCATGAATAGCTGAATCCATCTATCTATCTATATCTATATCTATATATAATAATATAAAGTAGCTTGTCCTGACTGACTGACAATCAACGCACAGCCAAAACCTCTGAAGCTAGAAACTTGAAATTTTCACAGTAGCTTCCTTTTATAACGTAGGCGCACACTAAGGAAGGATTATTGCGAATTCCATCCCAAAGGGGGTTAAACAGGGGATAAAAGTTTGTATGAAAGTCCGTCATTTTTCAAGTTATATCCATGAAAATCGGTGTTTGTGTTGTCGGTTAAAAATAAAGAATTACGTGTTTCAGGAATTTTGGAAATTCCACCCCCAAGTGAGATTTATAAGAATCCACGCGGGCGAAATCGCGAGCATCAACTAGTTGTTTATAAAGTGGTAATTAAAACAAATATAACGTCCCCTACTGGACGTAGGTCTCTTGCAAGGATTTCCACAGATAACACGTTCTTGTACCGTTTGTGTCGAGCGACTGCCAGCAACTTGCTTGTGATCATTCCATCCTAGTTGGTGGTCCTTCCAACGCTACGTTACCCCGTGCGAGGTCGCCATTTGAGCACCACGGGACCCCAAAGTCTATGGCCCAGTGTACACCAAGAGCAGCGCAGAGCAGAGCATTTTCTGAGAACAGTGAATGTTTAACTTTATGGCCATTTTTGACTTTGGCGACGCTCGACCGTATTATTTATCTCGTAAACGGCTGTATTTAGCACTGTATGCCAATAGCCGTTCGATTCTTCGAGCAATATATCCCGACCATTACCACTTCAGCTTTCCTACTCAATGAGCTATGTAGGTAACTCTGGGTCTTCTACGGATCTCCTCATATCTGATTTGATACCGCAAGGTACATATATACCCATTGTATGCCCAGAATATGACTATGTACGCAGAATAGCTTTTTCCAACGCCCGCTGAGTGACTCTAAACGTTCTTATAAGACTCAGACCTAGCGAAAATGTTTCGGAAACATAAGTCATCACCGGCAAACCACGCATTGTTCGAAAAACAATGAAGCCTCATTTCGTTTTATTTTTATTTCCCGGGAACCGCAAAAATTACAACGGACCATTTAATTGAAAATATAAATTTAAAGTTACTAATGAGATGCTTCCGTACAATTAAACTTTCCGTAGGTATCTATCCGTACGGCATCCTATAGAAATTAAACCGAACAAACTTCGATTTCCGAATCGCAATTTGATCCGGAGCATGTTCGTGTAGGTATATCTGCGCAAACAAATTTCACCCTTATGTGATTTTAATCGCAACTCAAAGGGTGAAGTTTTTGAACGCGGGCGTAATTAAAAGTTGCGTCTTTTGCATGTAAATAATATGTTGATGGAAATGTGTTTTTGATACTTGCTAGTTTGATAGCTTTTGAACTCTATTTAAATTGGTCCGGTCCGTGTTGTTTAAGATTCCATTAACTAATTATCATCAGTCTGCTTGCGACCACTGCTGGATATAAGCCATCCATCCATCCATCCATCATCTGGATATTCTCATCCACCTACATCCCTTCTATTTCCTTGATTTTCTGTTTTCAATTATAGCGGGCAAACGAGCAAGCGGGTCACCTGATGTTAAGTGATTACCGCCGCCCATGAACATTAGCAGCACCTGATGAACCACTAATACGTTGCCGGCTTTTGAGGAAGGGGACTGGCTATTCAGCTCCGTTTTTGGTTTCAGGTTTTTACCCACTGAAAACAAGCAAAATAGATTGCTCAAGTCAGTATTAACTATAAGTAACTAGTGGACCCGGCAGATTTCGTCCTGCCCGGTGACATACCGACATCGACGCCACCTACTGAGACCCGGTAGGTTACCTGTACCTACCCGGTAATTGTGTTTTCAAACCATCCAGGAACCCATTGAAATATACACAAAATTCCATACAAATCGGTCCAGCCGTTTATAGGAGGAGTTAGGTGACAAACACACATACAAAAGAATTATAACTATAAATACGGGTGAGAGGGTGAGAGAGTTTACCGTATCCACGCGACGGGATGTTTGACAGTTACGAAACCCGTGAACATTTTGTATGGGTAAATGTTTTTTCTTTTATTTTATTTTTTCGTCAATTTTCCAATGTTTTTAATAGTTATTATGCTATTCGGGATGGCGACAAATACAACAAATCAATAACCATGAAAATCGCTCCAGCCGTTCTCGAGTTATAAGTGTTCGAATTAACACGACTTTGTTTTATATATATAGATTTTTATTTTTATCGTATAGTTATGATGAAGGGTCAGATTCTGGTAAAAAGTTAAAAATCCTACTTTTTGCAATACAAAGTTTGGTAAATCTTTGTAATCAAATCTTTTTTTGGTCGTCTTTAACCTCACTTTAACCACTTGATGTGTATCTAACTCTTAAACAGTGTGCTTAGTCTAAAGCGGAGCACTCGAAAACGAACTCGAAAACTATTGATCGATTTCAGAGTAAAATAGACCTAAAATGGCTTGTATTAAGGTTTGAGTTCGCCAATACATTCAGCATTCGAACAATGTTGAATGTATTTGCGAATTCAAACCTTAATACAAGCCATTTTAGGTCTATTTTACTCTGAAATCGATCAATAGTTTTCGAGTTCGTTTTCGAGTGCTCCGCTTTAGACTAAGCACACTGTACCTAACCGTAAACCGTATAAACTTAGTAAGTCACTTAGATAATCTATCTATCTATACATATAATAAAATCGTAGAATTACCGTATCTGTACATTGAAGATTTTTGCAAAATAATAACTGGGGGACGTTAGGGATAAGTAATAGAACGTAAAAAAGCTATTTTTGAAATTTTTGTCTGTTTGTCTGTTTGTCGGTTTGTCTGTTTGTCTCTTTGTCTGTTTATCTGTTTGTCTGTTTGTCTGTATGTTTGTGCGCGCATCACGTAAAAACTACTGAATGGATTGAAATGAAACTTGGTATGATTTAAGTTCATACTACGGAGTAACATATAGGATACTTTTTATCCCGAAATTCAGCACGGTTCCCTTGGGAGAGGGGATGAAAGTCAAAATGTGTACTTAGCTGTAATTCGTTAACGGGTGGTCCGATTTCATTCATTCTTTTTTTGTTAGAAAGAAGATACTTCAAAGATTACTGGCTAACCTCCGAAAGGCTGGACCGATTTTGATGGGACTTTCACTGGCGGATGTTTATATTTTGATGTACCTAAACATCCGCCAGTGAACTTTTAACAGTTTTTAGCAAGGTTTAAGCTCAAAGGAGCATAGGAAAAACAAAATGATTCCCACGGGATTATTAAAATCAATATCCACGCGAACGAAGTCGCGGGTATCCGCTCGTGTACAATAAAATCCTAAATAAATATGCTTAAATATAAAGCTTTTATAAAGACTATTCTTGTAGTTATGCATTTATGATCCTTTAAGTCATTTTAATATTATCCGCAATCCATAATACAACCACAGCAAGGAAACAAATAAAGTGTATTTGGACGAGTAAATTTAAACTTATTTTCATAGAAAAAGCTAACTTACCGTTTATTGTGGCGATAAATTCCACGAACATTATTTACACAAAGCCCGGCGGACGTTAAAGACCGTTTTCGAAAGACGTTGGATACTGTGTTACAATGAATTTACAGAACGGAACCTCGGCGAATTTCAGCGAACAACTATAACCATTGCTTTTATCAATGACGGTAAGTGGGCTCCTATCTTGACAGAAGTAGGTATACAGATAGGTCACTTTTATAAGTTTTATTATTTATCACACCACTCGTTCCAGCAATGCACGAGACGGCAATTCAATCATGTACTTAACATAAAATTGTTATATTGATATTGTAAATTTGGAAAAGAGCAAGCGCCGAGTTTCTTGCTGGTTCTTCTCGGTTGGAATGGCATTCCGAACCATTTGTAGATTAATTTGACTATTCAAAAATACTTGTAAAAGTTTATTTGAATAAAAAACTTTTCTATTCTAACTTTTCTATTCTATTCTATTCTATTCTATTCTATTCTATTCTATTCTATTATATTCTTTAGTCAAGAAATAAGCAATTTCCTCGACTAAAAACGAATACGAAACTACTATAACTATATACTAAAAACGAAACGAACTTTTAAATCACACAAGAGACTCATCTTGTTTCGCTCATAACAGCGGATGCCACCACGGAGCGTATAGAACAGTCAATACTGGATGAATATATATTTGCACCTACCAATAAAATAACATCTACGCAGGCAGCAGCTAATAGAAGAATTTAAGTTACCATGACACTAATGGTATTTTAAGCTAAAAAAAACATCTTTCCCTCTCAATACATTTCAACAAAAAAATTGTTTTAATCACCAAAATATAAAAAGCTCTTCCGTAAAAAATAAAATGATCAAATTGATGTAAACGAGAACTCATTACGAATCCCGTTTAATTACTCGGCGGCCATCTTGCAATTAAATTGTCGGTGTAATCCGGTGGCGTCGTTTTACATCCGGAGCGTTTTAATAAAATGCGAGCTTCGAACAAAACAACAGGTAGGTACACAACTCAATAAAGTATTGAGCAAAGAGTTTGAAATACAGTAATCGAACAAAACAACAGGTAGGTACACAACTCAATAAAGTATTGAGCAAAAAAGAGTTTGAAATTACAGTAAAATACGCATTGAGTGGCGCGCAAACAAGATGGTAGTACGCTCCCGTTTCGCGAATTTCCCGGTCGACAAGAGGATAATCGTTTCTGGGAGAGCCCGAAGAACTCTCGAGAGCAACACTGAATATTCAAAGTGAATTTCGTGAATTGTATCGAGCTACTTGTGACAGTTACTGGGCATATTGAAACATCATTTTTAATCGACTTTCAAAATAGGTTCTGTATGTTTGTAAGTACATATATATGTAGGTACGTACAGACATACGGGTCATGATTATTTCAAAAACCAATGAACCGATTTTGATAATTTTTTCACTAGGTACCTATCGTAATCTACATACTTTCAGAAAGGTTTGAGTATATAGCGCACCTAGTTATTATTCTTAATTATGTACGTATAGTTACCTACTTACTTAAGAGTTGGTAAATAGTCATCGCTAATCGTACTTCTTTAACAGAATAGACCAAACATACAAGAAAAAAAATAACAAAACAAGTGTAACTACAAATCTATCTAAAGCCGAGCCAAAAACTCGGCCAAATTTTATAGCCAAACTTGTTCACATTGTTATCTGAAGTGTTATCCGTATTCCGCACTGGCCTACTGCCAACAGGATGCTGATGTAGCTTTCCGGTCATGCTGTGGCCCGATCCTTTTTCAAATGCCCACTGTACGTAAAAGTTTGGCAAGAAAGTCTATGCCATATGCCGATGACTCATACAACATGATAGTAGAGACCCGATCAATATTTCTGATTTCAATACAAAACTTAGTGTAGTGACACATCTGCGGAACGTACAGTGCCGATAGTTCAGTGACTGAACTATCGGTCGTAGTATTCGGTTGGCGTGACACATCAAATGCACCGAACAGTTGGATGGGGTGCCGGCGCTGAACTTCAGCGCTTTACGCGATGGAAAATTATGTGGCGTACCTAGTCATAAGATGGTGGCGGTTATGACATGTTGAATTGCCTAGAAAAAATGGATTTTATTTCAAAATTGGCTATTATAGAGGCTTTCCGAACCAAAAAATAAAACCACTATGGGTTGCAAAAGACACGCCTTTATCGAAATCATCATCGCTATGTAGCTTATTCTAGGTAGCAGGTGTATTAAATGAAGTCCTAATATTATCTTGAGAGGAATATTGAGTATAAAGCCCTGAAGACGGTCTTGTTTCTACTAACGAGTGCTCTAGGGGCTATAATTTTACAACAGGAAACTTGGAATACCAAGTATATCCTGTTATAATGTAGATGCTGAGTTTCTGATCTACGTAGGTACTCTATCCTTATACTCTAGGTAGGTTTAGGAGCTATACAGTGTGGTGAAACCATCACTGTATACGTATATACAACAAGTATAAATTAAAAATTAAAAAAAAACCCCGACATTCACCATTTTATGGTGGCAACCATCTTGGATTTGCATAGTGCTATTCTACTAGTCAAGCCCTTTCATTTGATACCCGTATTCAGGGAATTGTGTAAAAATATGTAATCCGCCATTTTGTGGCGGCGGACATCTTAGACCGATTTTCATCAAACATAGCTAACAACAATCTCGACTAATTCACCTTTCAAACAAAAAAACCGAATTCAAATCGGTTCACCCGTTTGAGCGCTACGGGGGAACAGACAGACACACACACACATACGGTCCTCCTATCTGCCCAAATTTAATATGTGCCAAAGTTGCTTAATAATTAATATTAATTAGAATTTTAAAAAACTTAGGTAAGGGGTTTATTCCTGAGTAAGGTAAGGTAAGGTTTAAGGTAAGGTAAGGTAAGGTTTAAAAATTATATTATTTTCTCTAAACGAATCTCAATATTATAATTAGTGGAAGAAGCCATGATGCGCAGTAACGAGGAATAAATACGACGAAGAAAATTATTTTCTCTAAAATTAATATTAGTAGGTAATATTATACTTAAATTCTGTAATTTTATTTTGCTTCAATAACTGCCTCCACATTAAAACCCACGCCAAAATTATGTTTATAGCTACCTTTTGCTTTTCATAATTTGATATCTTGAGCTATTCTTACCCGTACTTAATTATTCGTGTCTTATAACAACCGGTTTCTCCAAAACAAATTGGGAAAAGGGGGATCTAAATCAATAAACGGGGGCTTTCCGGGTATTACGTATTTATGGAGACGGCATTTAAGTTGACATGGAGGAAAATTACCAGTTGTATTGACTCAGTAGGGTTTCGTACTGGGAAATAATTTTAGGTTCTTTTTGTAAGAAAAATATACAGTGTGTCCGGGATCGAATTAGCGATATTTTAGGGACATATTCTACAACTCATTACCTCTCTGAAAATACCACTTATTAGGGCCTGCCCCCCTCCCCCTGCCAGGGACAGCCATTTCGATTTGGTGTGCGTTTTTGTGGGTATGTGCGCACAAAAAATGTAATAACTCGAAAGTCTTCTGATGCACAGGTCTTTAAATAACCTTATTCGATTGGATACAATATTCTCCATCACTAAATACTAAACAATAGAATAAAATGTTAAAATAACTCGATCAAAAATGCTTCGGAAAAAAAATATTTTTTCAAAAATATTGAAAACTACAAGTTTTTGCTGCATTTTGCAAAAACGAGGTCGTTAAGACCACATTATAGTATTAAATCGACAGCTTTTGAGATAAGCAACAAAACGACATAAAAAATTTGACTGTAAGTTACTTACTTCTGGAGATATTGGTAATTGTAAGTAATTCGTCCCCAAGCATGAATTACCGGTGTAACCCAAATTTAAGATTCATAATTTTTTTACTACAAATAAGGTAAAAAAATCTTAACTTTATAATTTAATTTTTGTTAGTTATAAACTCAATAACTCTGATTTGTGTATGTAACACAAATCAGATATCCTAAAAACTAAGTTATTTCCGCCACAAACCGAAATTACCACCTCTGTTCTGTTAGCTAGTTGTTTCATGTTGGGAGGATCGTTGGATCATGTCCAAATACAATCTTATTTTATCTGCAACGGACAAGATCATCTCCAATAATTCTTTTATGGTATTTGTACCATATAAAAGACCTACTGCTTCATAGGTCCTCATAAAAAAAGTCCAAAGGTGTATGGTCTGGAGAATGAGGTGGCCATTCCATTGAATTGCTGCCACGTCCGATCTAAGGCGAATAGTTGACATCTAAATGCTCTCTTATGGCTTTAATAATACCGAGTAGGCATGTTTTTGAACTTAGCAAACTTCACAAACCTGAAACACAAACAAAAATGAGTAATAACTTAAGTAGCGATCATAACGCCTCCTCGCCAGGAACAACAAAATAAAAGTTCAGATATTTCAATTTTTTATACGAATTTTTAATCATTTGAATTAGGGGTCCGATCCTTAGTTTTAACCTCATTCACTGACTAATCAAAAACAATATTATTATTACCTGATCGCCCGAGGTATGCGATGGAAACCCACATTCGAATAACATAAGAACTCACGCGCTCGCGGTTAAGTTATGTTTAAACAATAATATCTCCTAAAGTAAATAACTTCCAGTAAACATTTTTATGTCGTTTTGTTGTTTATCTCAAAAACTGTCGATTCAATACTTAACAATGTAATCTTAACGACCTCGTTTTAGCAAAATGCAGCAAAAACTTGTAGTTTTCAATATTTTTGAAAAAATATTTTTTTCCGAAGCATTTTTGATCGAGTTATTTTAACATTTTATTCTATTGTTTGGTATTTCGTGATGGTATTTCGTGATGGTTGTATCCAATCGAATAAGGTCATTTAAAGACCTGTGCATCAGCAGAATTTTGAGTTATTACATTTTTGGTGTGCACATTCCCACAAAAACGCACACCAAATTGAAATGGCTGTCCCTGGGAGGGGGAGGGGGGCAGGCCCTAATAAGTGGTATTTTCAGAGAGGTAATGAGTTGTAGAATATTTCCCTAAAATATCGCTAATTCGATCCCGGACACACTGTATATACCTACTAGAACAATAAGTATATTGTAGGTCGTTAATGCGATTAATATAGGAAAAACTAGTTTGTGCCTACGACTTCATCCGTGGGAAGATTTTGTTTTCACGGAATGAAAACTCATTCTCCGGATCTTCAACAACTGTACACGTGCAAAAAATCACGTTCATTCGTAGCTCTATTCAGTTAATAGGACAGACAAACTAAACATTATTTCACATTTTATAAGACATGTAAAGAGGAATCTAGCCAAAATATTCTTGGTTCTTACTTTTTTAACCGAATAAACTAAAGTTTTTCGCAAATCGATTAGGCCTAAACTCTAATATCAACTTAGTAATTAACTGGGTAATGTGTTGATAACAACAAAACTTTTAAGTAATAAAAAAACTTTTTTATTATTTAATTTTTAGACATTGATCACAAAATTACTTTACTATAATCCGCTAACAGTACTGTTAGCGGATTATAGCAAAGTAATTTTGTGTTAATTGTATAATATCATGGAATTCCGCAAAGTAACGCCTGCTTCTATTCAATACTTAATTTTTATTACATTCCTCGCACATTTTGCTAAAAATCAGAACCGTTACTGCTGGGCAAACTCTTATCGCTCCGGAGAAAGTTGTAATAGGTATATAGCTTAGACCCATCATTTAACCTGCGTCTGTATTTCATAGCCGCATTAAAAAATTAATTACATATAATTTCCATAATAATTGCTATTCGTCTTTGACCTCTTACATCACCGGAAAATGTACGACGAAAAGACCATGAGCCACTATCCGTAAGAGTTAGTACGTGCTAACGACTTTTTGTATTGAAACACTGTGTCTTGTCGCTGCCTTCTGGCAAACACTTGCCTTAACTGAAAAATGAAATGAAATGAGGTGGAAAGAAGTAAAATGACAATAGTAATAGTTGGAATGTTACTGTTTGCTTTCATTTACGCGTGAAAAATATTGAAGTATAGAATATTAACATTCAAATTATTAATTTTATGACAATTTAAACCCATTGTGATCATTACATTGGAATCATACATTTATGAAGTACTAGCCGATCCCCGCAACTTCGTTCGCGTGGTTATAGGTTTTTATATAAGATCGGATCGGATCCCATAATTCTTTTATGTACCTAAACTAAATGTAGCCTAAGTTACTCCTTATAACATTGAAAGTTCCATTAAAATCGATCCAGCCGTTTCGGAGATAAGCTGGAATAAATAGACAGACCGACAAACATAAACTTAAACGCACGCCAGTTTAAAATAAGCCGTACGTTCAAAGATCCGGGTCCCAAGTTATTTGAACCCAATACTGAGGCTTGTAATGTCTGTCATTTCTGAACTAAAAAACCTATGACCTTGAAATATTTACGGGACAATATATAAAGTACTACCTTTCTAACAAAAAAAGAATGAGTGAAATCGAACTACGCGTTAATGAATTACAGCTAATTACACGTTTTAACTTTCATCCCCTCTCCCAAGGGAACCGTGCTGAATTTCGAGATAAAAAGTATCCTATGTCCTACCTCGGAGTATAAACTCAAATCGCACCAAGTTTCATTTGAATCCATTCAGTAGTTTCGGCGTGATGCGCGGCCAAGATACAGACAGACAGACAGACAGACAGACAGATAGACAGACAGACAGACAGACAGACAGACAAAAATGAAAAAAATTGCAGTTTTGGCTTCAGTATCGACTATAGAGTGCCCTCCAAAAGAAATTTTCAAAATACCTTCAATGTACAGAATTGGATCTGTTACAGTTTTATTATATTATAGATAGATAGATAATAAAAACTCCAATTATCCATGGGTACAAATATTTATTTTCTTAGTTACTTTCGTATTTTACATGATTTAAGCTAGGTAAGTGTAGGTAGTAACATGATTCTCTATTAAATCGGTGTCCATTTACATCGCTTTTTACATTTCTAAACAAAACTACTTATCTCGTCATGTTAGACTGACATCTCTATTTTTCTTTATTTTTGAAGTTATAGGTACTTCTTTAGGCGCGTTATGAAAAATGATAAAAAAATATTTTTATGATGCGCGCACAGGGTTACACGTAAAAAAATTCTCACAGTTGAGAGGTTACCTCTCGACTGTTAGACTGTCAGACAGACAAAACTGTAGTACGTGGATGGTTAAGTAAACCTTGTGGTCATATGAAAGTAGATAGTAGTAACAGTAGGTATATAATATTGAAATATCGCTACCTACAAACTATGTGTGTGTGTTTGTATATAAAACATGTATACCTTTACCTATACTACACATTTTTATTTCCCGATAGATCTTATTAAAACATAGTAGGTGTTTATAAATACTAGATATTTATTATTTCCATAAAGTAATAATATATTATGTGTCTTTTTGTCGCATGACATGTCGACATGTCGCTGGTATGTCCTTACGGGTTAATGCAAAGACCTCGCAGTTTAGCATAGTTATTTTATGCATCGCTGAAAAGCATGCAGGGAAGGTACTTTTATTATTGTGCAATAGTTTTTTCTTTTGACTGTATGAATATTTGTTATATCTTTTTTAACCTTTTTCCAAAAAAGAGGTTTTCAATTCAACGCGTATTTTTTACCTGATTATGGCAAAACAAAGGAAGGGTTATGATTTTAGCAATTATGTACTATGTATGTATCAATCACATTGTATCCGATTTTTGTATCAGATTCTGTGTGTTCCACCGTAGCACCCAAACTACTGGGCCGATTTTGATGAATGAGGTATCAATTAATTCGTTGTTATAGTCCGGGTGAAATAGGCTATTTATATACGAAAAAAATTGAGAAGTGACCTTCACGGCTTAAACTAGAATATTAAGTTAGTTTCGGATAGACATAGCAGATGGCGCCACTTATGCTTACCCCGCGTTTTCTTCCGTGCAAATTCTCATTAGTACGCAGTTGAATACACGTTTTTCTGCACACTGAAGAGGAAATGTGGTCGAAGAGACTTTTGAAAATTAGGTATTTGAAAAAACTATCGTTGTCGCGTTCGATCGTCCCGCGTCTCAAATTCGTGCAATAAGGACAACTGCGAATTCGACTGAATAGCCGTAAGTAAAAAGTCATAATTCGAGGTTTGGCTCTCTAGTGTTTCCTCCTCCAATATTGGACCAATTTAAAAGATATTTCGTAAACTGAATATAAAGGATATATACTGTGTCCCTATGTTTTGCTTTTTTCATTATTAATTGTCAAATTTGTACATTAGGCCTCTGTTCAAAGCGATCTAAAAGAGGCAATTTTGAGCATTTTGTAACGGTTCTAGTGCTTATAAAAATAATGTATTTTCAAAAAGGAAAACATAGGGACATAGATGAGGTTGATATTAATTTTATTGTAAAAAATCATTGCTTTAGGATCATAAACCAGGGAGAAAACACGCGAGAGCGTTTGTATGGAGAAAAGAGCATCCGCGTTTCCTCATAATTACTATTCGAGTTTTAGTTAACGAACTTTATCTCTTACTAGCTGACCCCCGCAACTTCGTTCGCGTAGATATAGGTTTTTATATAGGATCGGATCGGATCCCATAATTCTTTTATGTACTACTAACTAAATGTAGCTTAAGTTACTCCTTATAACATTAAAAGTTCCATTAAAATCGATCCAGCCGTTTCGGAGATTAGCTGGAACAAATAGACAGACCGACAAACATAAAATATAAACGCACACCAGTTTAAAATAAGCCGTACGTTCAAAGATCCGGGTCCCAAGTTATTTGAACCCAATAAATGTGTGTCATTTCTGAACTAAAAAACCTATGACCTTGAAATATTTACGGGACAATATATAAAGTACTACCTTTCTAACAAAAAAAGAATGAGTGAAATCGAACAACGCGTTAATGAATTACAGCTAAATACACGTTTTAACTTTCATCCCCTCTCCCAAGGGAACCGTGCTGAATTTCGGGATAAAAAGTATCCTATATCCTACCTCGGAGTATAAACTCAAATCGTACCAAGTTTCATTTGAATCCATTCAGTAGTTTCGGCGTGATGCGCGGCCAAGATACAGACAGACAGACAGACAGACAGACAGACAGAAAGACAGACAGACAGACAGACAAAAATGAAAAAAATTGCAGTTTTGGCTTCAGTATCGATTATAGAGTGCCCTCCAATAAAAAATTTCAAAATATCTTCAATGTACAGAATTGGATCTGTTACAGTTTTATTATATTATAGAAGATAGATTTATTCCATCTACAAGTTAGCCCTTGACTGCAATCTCAACTGACGCTAAGTGATGATGCAGTCTAAGATCGTCCTGGAAGAGGTTAAAAGGTAGTTTCTTTTGAAGCCACACCCCTGATCTCTCAGGTAGGTAAAATTGAAAGATCGTTGAGATTAAACTTCAGCCATACTCTCCAGTCCCCATTCTTTGCAATAGTGGATAGAAAAATATTTCTTAAGCCTGCATAAAAAAATATAAATTTAAAACACACTTCATACGTTTAACTAACACGGCCGAAGTCTTCGGAAACCGCTAGCAGAAAGTATGTGTAACTCCAGCATTGAGTTATCACGAGCAAACATATCATCTCTTAAGCCCGCCGCTAACGATTTAACAAAGACCCCCACATTAAGATCCCGGTATTATGAGACAAAAAGCAGTCAACGCTTATCTTAGCCGAACATTCACCCTCGTGTGAGGGGTAAGCCTTTAAATTTTTTTCCCATTCCTCGCGAGGTTTATTACGAATGAGGGATGTACCGTTTAAGCCCTTTTCTCTGCCGGATTTCTGTGATATGTTTTTTGTTACAACGCTTTTTAAAATATACCGCAATTTCGGTTGCGGCGTATTAAAATTTCCTCGAAATGTTGGATTAATAAATACATAAGAATTAACCCGTAAGCTCTCGTTTTATTAATTTATGTTGATGTTTATTTAATTCTACAAGGATCGAATTAATGGCAACGCAAAATAATACTTTCTAGTTGGTGTAACGGTTAGCATGTTTGACTGCAGATCACGAGGTCCTGGGTTCAAAATTGAAGTGTCTGTCTGTAATTTCGAAACAAACTACCTCATATTAAGCCCATATGGTTATTTGAACGGTACCATAACCGAATCACATGTTTTTAAAATTTTTGTCTGTCTGTCTGTCTGTTTGAACGGGCTAATCTTCGGAACGGCTGAACCGATTTTAACGGGACTTTAACATACAAGTAGAGAATTGACTAGGGAGTAACATAGGCTACTTTTTAACCGACTTTCAAAAAAGGAGGAGTTGTGTTTTTCTACCTATGTACACCGATATCTCCGAGATTTCTTAACCGATTTGCGTAATTTTTTTTTAATCGATAGAGAAACATTGCGAAACTGTCCTACAAAAAATTTGGATTCCAACTTCTCAATCCTGATGCTGTAGGGGACCTGATCCCCAGAACTAATGGGATTTAGGAACTGTCAGCTATTTAAATTGATATTGGCGATACCAATTAATGACTTTATCGTTGAATGAACTCGAGTAAGTACATATCCAACTCCTCAACCCTGATGCTGTAAGGAATTGCATTCCGAAATCATAGGGATCCCACGGAATTTTTCCGTTTTGGGGACGGGTTACTACAGATAGGCTACTTTTTGTTCTGGAAAATCAAAACTTCCCAAGGGATTTTTAAAAACCTAAATCCACACGGGCGAAGCCGTGGGCATCATCTAGTCTTCTAAATATATAAAAGGAAAAGGCGACTGACTAACTGACGCACATAAATGACTATCAACGCACAGCTCAAACTACTGGATGGATTAGGCTGTTTGGCATGCAGATAGTTATTATGACGTAGACATCTGCTAAGAAAGAATTTTTGAAAATTAAACCCCTAAGGGGGTTAAATAGGGGTTGAAAATTTATTTGAATCCACGCGGACAAAGACGCGGGCAACAGCTCGTTTAAAATAAATATCTGTAATTTTAATTTTCCGACATGATGTATACATATACCAGGAGTTAATTACAAGTTGTATGAACCGCAACTATTCAGCAAATGCTTTGTTAGTGAATGCACAATATTATAATACACATGCTGAGATGTCAATTGTCACCTGTGTAATTATCTTACCGCGCGGTGTTTGAATATCACAGGAATTTATATTAATTTGAAATTAATTATACATCGTTATGTCATATCGAATTTAATATGTAGGTGGTTTTACTAGAAGGTCATTATCTTATAACTGCCTTGGTTGTTGGAAGTGTAAACGAAGCATTATAGAGTAGGTGGTTCGTTTATGCTGTTGTATTATCTTTACTCCTGTCAAAACGTCTATGCTTTTATGTTTCTGCTTATGTTTATGCTTCTATGTTTAGCGGTTGACATGGTCGACCGAGAATCACGAGGTGCTGGGTTCGATTCCCGGGTCGGGCTAAAAATGAGCTAGTATTCGGTTTATTTTTAACCCCCGACGCAAAAACGACGGGGTGTTATAAGTTTGACGTGTCTGTGTGTGTGTGTGCGTGTGTGTGTGTGTGCGTGTGTGTGTGTGTGCGTGTGTGTGTGTGTGTGTGTGTGTGTTTGTTCCCCTGTAGCGCTTAAACGAGTGAACCGATTTGTATGCGTTTTTTGTTTGAAAGGTGAATTAGTCGAGATTGTTGTTAGCTATGTTTGATGAAAATCGATCCAAGATGGCCGCCGCTACAAAATGGCGGATTATATATTTTTTCACAACTCCCTTAATATGGGTATCAAATGAAAGTGCTTGACTACTAGAATAGCACTATGCAAATCCAAGATGGCCGCCGCCACAAAATGGCGAATGTCGGGGTTTTTAAATTTTTAATTTAAATACTTGTGTCAAGAAGTTTTCAGTGCCGGTCCGGAATTGGAAATTGGCGATGCTAGATACAACTCCGTGCCTCGGAGAGTACGTAAAGTCGTCGGTCATGCGCCTGATCTCTCTCCGGTCGTGTCATATCGGCGTCCCATCGGACTATGAAAGTAAAGGAATGGAGATTGCATCTGTGTATGCGCACACACGTGTGCACCATAACATCTCCTGCGTATTTATCTTGGTTGAGATTGACTACGGTGGCCGAAATTCGGTCGGGAGGACATTATTATTATTATCTTCTAAAAAGTCATTATTAGGTATGCGACTTCGATATGCGATAAGAACAACTCTCTAATACCAAAATGATATTCTGGTTAATTACAAAATACACAGAATAGGTATTTACTACTACTACCTACTCTATTTGATAAATAGCTTTCGACTGTTTATTCACCCAGAGGTTACCTATTGATATACGACGCATGACAGAGGTCTGCTAATAGCGCACTGAGCTTCATCGCCTTCATCAATCACTGCTTCTGTAGGTATAAATATTGTACTGACTTATCGACTTCAGAATAAAATAGACTACTAGAACAAATAATATTTTTATTTACATACACATTTAATATAAGTATAAACGGTATTTTTTTCAAAGACAATAAAATTGAACAACTTTTTTTTTACTTTCTTTTTTAAAGAATATTAGCCATGATGAACATGACTAATATTCCTGTTTCCCCTCCAAAAATAATCGTAGTTTAGCTTGTGCTAAGTGTGAGTACGACAATAGTGTAACGGGTGGGATTTGATCCGGTGACCTTTCGGTTTTAAATCCACACTCGATAATCGTTGTGATAATGAGGCTATAAACAATTTATCTAACTAGCTTTTGCCCGAAATTTCGTCAAAATTTTTTTTGACGTGATAACGTCTTATAAATCGATGATCGCCGGCTACACGCACAAAAAAACATGACTCATTGTCACGTTCTGCGTGAAAGCTAGAGCGCGGAACAAGCGATAGAGGCATCTCATTATGACGTAAAATTATAGTCCGCAAACCGACTTTACAGAAAACCAATTTTTTTTTTCCAAATTAAAGTAACCCCAGGAAGTGTTTCAGTCATTTTGCAAAAGTTAAAATCGGTTAAAATCATTGCGTTGCGAAATTGTACCCAGCTGTCGTTCGCGAAATGACCCGAGAAAACCCCTACAATTATGTGATTAATGGAAGGGTCTCAAGGGTAACAATGAGGAATGCGACAGAGAGAGATGAACGACAAAGAACTTTGTCAAATAACCTTTCCTGAAGGTTCTATTCGGTTAATAACTTAATACCTCGGACAGTACAATAGCATTAGCCACGTGTCGATAAATCAGCGCGGAGTATAGTGATTGATGAGGCCCAATTCGCTAATGACAGACCTCTGGCACATGAGTAGATATCTCTACAGAGACGAAGCTTCATACAAGCCGCACATGAGTAGATATCCCTACAGAGAGGAAGCTTCATACAAGCGGCACATAAGTAGGTAGATGATATCCCTACAGAGAGGAAGCTTTATACAAGCGGCCTGCTGTAGGTACACTCACACATAGCGCAGCTCACGCACACATAGCACCAATGGTTCACGGACGTTCCGCTGGGGCTCAGTTGGGAGGAAAACGACAAGTGTGGATCGTGCGAATTAAATTAATAATAAAGTGTTTGGCGAGAGCTTAGAGATTGTGTAAAATAGTGTAAATTTTATAAAAAATTTGTAAATTTTTTATAAAAATTTTTGGCGCTAGGATTCAGCAGCCACATCTTTGTCACTGTGGCGAGGCAGTGGACATATATGGTCACCACGGCCTTGCATGTGCCAAAAGTGCTGGTCGTTTCTCCCGTCATGCTTCCCTGAACGGAGTCTTACGTAGGTCTCTTGTCACGGCTAAAGTGCCTGCAATACTAGAACCAAATGGTTTGGCACGTAGCGATGGCAAGAGACCAGACGGTATGACTCTTGTTCCATGGAAGCAAGGGAGGTCGCTTGTATGGGATGCCACGTATGTGGATACACTGGCGCTGTCTCATATACAAGTGACCTCCGTGGCGGCCGGAGCGGCAGCCACTAAGGCGGAAAGGGCCAAGAGGCGCAAATATGAAAATATAGAAAATAATTTCATATTTGTGCCTTTTGGGGTGGAGACCATGGGTTCGTGGGGCGAGGATGCAAGGTCCTTTTTTAAGGACCTATCATCCCGTCTCGTGGAGTCCACGGGTGACCGGAGGGCTGGCAGTTACCTCGGTCAGCATATTAGTCTGGCCATTGAACGAGGTAACGCAGCCAGCGTTCTGGGCACCTTGCCTCGTTACAGTGATTTGGATGTTTTATTTGATTTGTAATTTTTAATTTTTATTTTTAAGTATTTATTGTTTTAAAAAAATTAAAATAATTATTATTAAAAAAAAAAAAAAAAATACGCAGAGAAAAATAAAATATTTACTAAACACAAAAAAAAAAACAAAATTAGATTTAAGTAAGTGTTGTGTTTAGACAAAAATGCCTAACCATTATACAGTTAACAATATATTTATGTTCACAAGCAACAAGCGACAGCCCTATGAGAATAGGTATAAAATTTGGACGTTTTTAAAAAGCTTCCTCTGTAAGGATATCTACTCATGTGCCTCTGGGTGGAGTAGGTACGTGGCGTTCTCACTCCTACATCTGCAAGACTAATGGAATTTTGCAGTTGTATTTATCTAACGCTAGTGAAAGCTGACTTTAGGTCCTGAAAGTTCACGACTCAGCAGGGAACTCCAGTGCAAGGATAACTGACTTCAAAAGGGGGTGGTTATCAATTCGACACGTATGTTTCATACGTATTATTGAAACTGCAAAATATTCACTCTTCTAGGCTTCCAAACAAAATAATATACAAAATTTCATAGGTTTATATAAGTTTATATGTATGTATGTATGTACATCTGTTTGTCTACGAATTCCTCCGAATTATCAATTGGATTGTGACCATTATTTTACTTAGAGAATGACAAATTTCATCAAAATCGGTTCTGTAGTTTTCAAGATATAAATTGCGGTCCAACAGCTTAGCTACTTAGCTAGCTAGCTTAGCTCAATTACTACTTATATATTATATTTATTGACTGGACTAATGTAAACCTTTCGTAAATCTGTATGTGTATAATATTATGTATAAGAGAAGGTCTATCAATTTAATAACATAGAGCACCCCATCTCTATCTACATATTATTACGAGTACATTTATAAGTAGGCCGTCACCGGGTTTTATTTATACTCCATCTCTCCTTGTTTTTTTTTAACGTTCACAGGTCACGTGGCAGGAACATATTACACACTCCAACGGTCTTAGCACATGAGCCTAGCATCATCGTGGCTTAGCGTAAGCTCAGATCAACGTGCGTATCGCAAGCTTGCAACAAGTTGACCTACACTGTGCCTAATCGATTTGTCTTTACTCTATAGATAGATGACTCTCACGTTTGGAGCTTACCGTCTTTAATCTCATTAAGTAATAGGTATATTCCTCAGAGAAGATATTTTTTAACCGACTTCAAAAAAGGAGTTTCTGTATTGGACCCATATGTATGTATATAATATGTATGTATGTTAAATACTTAAATATATGTATGTTCGCGATTACTTCAAAAACCAATGAACCGATTTTGATATTTTTTTCACTATCGTAATCTTCATACTTTCAGGAAAGTTTGTGTATAACAAACGCAGTTATCTTTGTTATGTACGAAGTTACAGGTATAAATGTACATACGTCACAAATATTTTTGATCGCTGAACCGATTTCTCTGACATTGCTGGAGTGAAATCGGATTTTTTTTAAATATAACTTTTTTTTATTTAAGACTTGACTTACACCCGTCTACAAAATAATAGTCGTCCTCGTCGTCAATCGATAAACGTCCACTGCTGGACAACGTCCACAGTTGGACATAGATACATCTCTTGTATAGGGACTTCCACATGCCACAGTCTTGCGCCGCTTATATCCAGCGACTCCCTGTGACTCGTTTGATGTCAGATGGGGGGTCTACCAACACTGCGATTTCCAATGTGAGGTCGCCATTCAAGCACCTTGGGACTCCAATGCCTGTCGATTCTTCGAACTATGTCCAAGGTATTTTAATAGTAGGTAGGTAGGTATTAGAATTTATTTCTGTATGACTGTAAATTCTTGTAATTATTTAGTAGAATAAGAGCTGATGCCCGCGACTTTGTTCCGCGTGGATACATGTGTATGTGATGTATATCTCATTAAAAATTTCAACCCCTATTTAAACCCCTTAGGGTTGGAATTTCAAAAGCCCTTCCTTAGCGGATGTCTACATCATAATAGCTATCTGCATGCCAAATTTCAGCGCGATCCGATCAGTGGTTTGAGCTGTACGTTGATAGATCAGTCGGTCAGTCAGTCAGTCACCTTTTCCTTTTTTAACCCCCGACGCAAAAACGACGGGGTGTTATAAGTTTGACGTGTCTGTGTGTGTGTGTGTGTGTGTCTGTCTGTCTGTTCCCCTGTAGCGCTCAAACGGGTGGACCGATTTGAATGCGGTTTTTTTTGTTTGAAAGGTAAATTAGTCGAGAGTGTTGTTAGCTATGTTTGATGAAAATCGGTCCAAGATGGCCGCCGCTACAAAATGGTGGATTACATATTCTTTCAGAACTCCCTTGATATGGGTATCAAATGAAAGGGCTTGACTAGTAGAATAGCACTATGTAAATAGCACTATGTAAAACAAAAAAGCTGTGATAGCCTAGTGGTTAGGACGACCGACTTCTAATCGGAGGTCGTGGGTTCGATCCCGGGCACGCACCTCTAATTTTTTGGAGTTATGTGCGTTTTAAGTATTTAAATATCACTTGTTTTAACGGTGAAGGAAAACATCGTGAGGAAACCTGCACGCCTGAGAGTTCTCCATAACGTTCTCAAAGGTGTGTGAAGTCTGCCAATCCGCTTGGCCAGCGTGGTAGACTACGGCCAAAACCCTTCTCACTCTGAGAGGAGACCCGTGCTCTGTAGTGAGCCGGTAATGGGTTGATCATGATGATGATGATGATGATGTAAATCAAAGATGACGACCGCCACAAAATTGCGAATGTCAGGGGTTTTTACGGTGTCTTATTTTTGGTCGAAGGTTAAAAAAAACACCAGGATTCCAACTTCTGTAGGTTAGGTTAGGTTAGAACAGTTACCACAACGCACGAGCCGAGCGAGCGAAGCGAGCGTGCCGCGGCAGCGGCCGGTGAAGTGCCAGATCCAAATTCCATACAATACAATATATGTATGTACTCAATAGCACTATTGCAAATCCAAGCCGCCGCCACAAAATGGCGAATGTCGGAGGTTTTATAAATTTCTAATTTATACTTGTTATACATAATATGTTTAAAGATTAACAGGTATTTAAAGTTCCTACGTATATGTTGGAACAGGTAGTTTGAATCCGTTTCACAAGTTTACCTTGATGTAGCTGTTTTGCATGAACTTCGTCAAGTGTGAAGTTCAGGTTTACAAAGACTTACCTACTCCTAGGTACTTAACAGCAGTGGCCACACGCTATGCGATACAAAATATACAAACAATTATTTCTTAAATCTCATATTTCTTCATTTATTTTTAGTCCGGTCAAATTAGACTAAAAAATAGGGGTGAGGTTACAATAATTCCCACCTGGCTGAAAATTGGTAGGATTATTCAAAACACTATTATAAATGAAATGTGAAAAGTCCTCATCGATCCGACACCTGGAAAAATATTTACTCCTGGACACGCACAGTTGACTCACACTTGGCTGAAAATTGGTAGGATTATTCAAAACACTATTATAAATTAAATGTGAAAAGTCCTCATCGATCCGACACCTGTGTGCTTAGTCTAAAGCGGAGCACTCGAAAACGAACTCGAAAACTATTGATCGATTTCAGAGTAAAATAGACCTAAAATGTCTTGTATTAAGGTTTGAGTTCGCCAATACATTCAGCATTGTTCGAATGCTGAATGTATTGGCGAACTCAAACCTTAATACAAGCCATTTTAGGTCTATTTTACACTGAAATCGATCAATAGTTTTCGAGTTCGTTTTCGAGTGCTCCGCTTTAGACTAAGCACACTGGAAAAAAATTACTCGTGGTCAAAGGTCACAAAAACGGGTTTTTCATGATTTTCAGCAAAACGGTAAGTTTTATCATAAAATTAGCTTAGACTAAATTGTAGACCAAATAATTATCTACAATAAAAAATGTTTAAATACTTTTTTTCTTAAGAGCCACCGTTTTTAACCCCCGACGCAAAAACGACGGGGTGTTATAAGTTTGACGTGTCTGTGTGTGTGTGTGTGTGTGTGTGTGTGTGTGTGTGTGTGTGTGTCTGTCTGTTCCCCTGTGGCGCTCAAACGGGTGGACCGATTTGAATGCGGTTTTTTTTGTTTGAAAGGTGAATTAGTCGAGAGTGTTCTTAGCTATGTTTGATGAAAATCGGTCCAAGATGGCCGCCGCTACAAAATGGCGGATGATATATTTTTTCACAACTCCCTTGATATGTGTATCAAATGAAAGGGCTTGACTAGTAGAATAGCACTATTGCAAATTCAAGATGGCCGCCGCCACTAAATGGCGAATGTCGGGGGTTTTTTAAATTTTCAATTTACACTTGTTGAGATATAACGATTCAAATAGTTAAGTGTCGAAATAAAAATGAGGGACTGGATTTCTTTTTACCTGAAATTCTGATATTTCTAATATTTTATGTGTGTAAGTATGTAGCTTATGTATGTAAGTTATTTGTAAGTTACTTTTGGAATCATTATATCTCAAAAACGGTGGCTCTTAGGAAAAAAGTATTGAGACGTTTTTTATAGATAATTACCTGGTCTACAATTTTGTCTATGATAATTTTATGATAAGACTTACCGTTTTGCTGAAAACTTCCCGTGAAAATTTTGACCCCGAGTAATTTTTTTACAGGTGTCGGATCGATGAGGACTTTGTACATTTCATTTATAATAGTGTTTCAAACAATCCTACAAATTTTCAGCCAAGTGTAAATAAACTGTGCGTGTCCAGGAGTAAATTTTTTTCCAGGTGTCGGATCGATGAGGACTTTTCACATTTCATTTATAATAGTGTTTTGAACAATCCTACCAATTTTCAGTCAGGTGGGAGTTATTGTAGCCTTGAAAGTCTAAATTGACTGGGCTATTTATACAATTTGTTGCATTTTACTGGGGGCAGTATGACAATATATAATTTAGGTAGGTAAATATACAAACAATGCATGGATACTTACTCCTAACAAAAGTATAACGAGTAACAACAGTTTTTTTATCAAAAAAACATAACAATAACATATATTATGTATAGAAGTATAAAAAGTACCATAAGAGGAACTAAATTACTAACGTATGTAAAGTATAAAGTTCAAAAAACCCGACTACGCAAGCGAAACCCGAAATCGCGGGGCAAGCAGCTAGTGGTGCCATCTGTTATGTCTATCCGAAACTAATAATTAATAATCTAGAAAGCCGCGCGAAGGTCACTTCTCGATTTTTATCGTAAATAAAATGTAGCTTCAGTCACCCGGACCATAACAACAAATCAATAGACACCTCATTCATCAAAATCGGTCCAGTTGTTTAGGCGCTACGGTGGCACACACAGAATCTCATACAAAAATCGGCCACATACATACATACATACATACATAGACTGCTAAAATCATAACCCTTCCTTTTGGTTTTGCCGTAGTCGGGTAAAAAAATGATGCGATAAGAGCGATTAATTTATACGGGTTAAGGGCGACTGACTATCTTATATCTACTTAATCTTTGCCCTCATACGCATTAAGCGGTCACCCGCGTATGTGGCTAACCGCGCGGCTAGTCACTTGTATAGAATTTCGTCGCGGTTTAATGCGTATAAAATGAGCGGTTGAATATAAAAATATAAAAGCGGCTAGCCGCGTGGTTAGCCGCTAATGCGTATGAGGGCTGAAGCTAATAAACATTTGTCAGTTGTCACTGCCAATGAGTGATAGAATTACAGATAGAAAAAATAAAGATGGATTTTTTTAACTGTTATTTATCGAAGAAGTACAATACGCAAAATTTTTTTGTAGCTCTGAATTTCATGTTCAATAGATACCCTGAAAAAAGATCGGACTGATGAAACTAAGTGTTACCTACTGCTTCGTATTTATTTCTGAGGCTGATCCCATTCCATTAATCACTTAATGTTAAGTATTTTCTTAAGATGCAAGGATGACATCAGAAGAGTCGCAAGGAGCCGCTGGATACAAGCGGCACAAGACCGCGTCATGTGGAAGTCTAAAGAGACCTATGTCCAGTAGTGGACGACTATCTGGTTGATGACGACCTGCCTGATCTGGTCGATATTTTGCTGAGGAACCCAGAAAATGATGTTAGATCGAATAGAAGATTTGACTGGGTCTAACTTCAGTACTGCGGAAACACTCCCGAGGCAATTCCTGTTTGATTTATTATTGTTCTTCAACCGATAAATCAGCCCACAATATGGGCCGACCGCCCGTGGAAGTTCTATTAATTCCCCTAGAACAATCTTCAACTGGTGAACAATGGGATTAGAGACAATACGCTCAGACGTGAGATGGTATCGATATCTATCCGATTAACGGTTAATCGATCGGAGCCTAGGTCCATATAATGGGCACGTGATACGCTTACTATTAGCTCGTTTCATGCAAACAGTAGGATAGGTATTTTGAGTTTGCGCACCTCCAAAACTTTATAGACCAAGATCCCAGTACGATCTCACATAACTTATTTTCGGAAAGATGAAACCTTAGGCTCTCAGTAGTGTCTCATTTGCTTTGAATAACTGCGTAATTGTGGAGTTCGTAACTGGGGTACTTATGGAGATATCAAGTGTGAAAGGTAACTAAATATAAGAGTAACTTAACTTACTTTCACATGGCTGATTTTTATATATATTTTAGAACGAGCGGATACCCGCGACTTCGTTCGCGTGGATATAGATTTTAATAATCCCGTGGGAATCATTTTGTTTTTCCTATGCTCCTTTGAGCTTAAACCTTGCTAAAAACTGTTAAAAGTTCAGTGGCGGATGTTTAGTTCCATCCTCTGTGGTTTAGGTACATCAAAATGTAAATATCCGCCACTGAAAGTCCCATCAAAATCGGTCCAGCCTTTCGGAGATAAGCCAGTAGTCTTTAAAGTATCTACTTTCTAACAAAAAAAGAATTAATGAAATCGGACCACCCGTTAACGAATTACAGCTAATTACACATTTTGCCTTTCATCCACTCTCCCAAGGGAACCGTGCTGAATTTCGGGATAAAAAGTATCCTATATGTTACTCCATAGTATTAACTTAAATCATGCCGAGTTTCATTTCAATCCATTCAGTAGTTTTTACGTGATGCGCGCACAAACATACAGACAAACAGACAAACAGATAAACAGATAAACAGACAAACAGACAAAAATTTAAAAAATAGCTTTTTTACGTTCTATTACTTATCCCTAACATCCCCCAGTTATTATTTTGCAAAAATCTTCAATGTACAGATACGGCAATTCTACGATTTTATTATATGTATAGATATCACTCCGAACCACTACCAGCAGTATCAGACACTTTCCATGGGCCAGAAATTTTTTTCAGACGCTTTAAAGAGTGTGTATGTATGTCTGTTAAATTTAAATTAAAATATCACAATTAAATTAAAATATTAAAATTATATGGCTCTGTGATCCCATAAAGAAGTAAAAACCACGTAAAACTGACGATAAATAATTTTTCGTCCCCTCTCTTTATTTCGTACACCAAACACGTCCCATAGTTCTTTTCGAACGGAATTGCTTCCAGCAATCGCGCGGACCAATTGAATTTAAACCTTTTTTTCAACCGTACACGTTACAATTTGGCACGAGTATTACACCGCAGTGATTCCGGTGTGGGACACTACACTCTCGCCAAGACATTTTTTATATAAATTTTGTTTATTAAAAAAAAAGGCTCGTATAATTTGATGCTATATTGCATTAATTAACTTTTAATCATACGAAACAAGTATAAATTAAAAATTTAAAAACCCCCGACATTCGCCATTTTGTGGCGGCGGCCAACTTGGATTTGCATAGTGTTATTCTACTAGTCAAGCCCTTTCATATGATTGATACCCATATTAAGGGAGTTGTGAAAAAATTTGTTATTCGTCATTTTGTAGCGGCGGCCATCTTGGATCGATTTTCATCAAACATAGCTAACAACACTCTCGACTAATTCACCTTTCAAATAAAAAAACCGCATTCAAATCGGTACACCCGTTTGAGCGCTACAGGGGAACAGACAGACACACAAACACACACACACAGACACACACACACACAGACACGTCAAACTTATAACACCCCGTCGTTTTTGCGTCCGGGGTTAAAAAGGAAAAACGGTTTGTAAGATCATCTCACTTTTATATTGTTGTATCCAATTCTAACATTTTCCCATATATATTGAAAGTATTTGGGGATAGAAACCAAATATGAATTAATTAGGTATTTATAATGGTAATATTCCATATTTTATGAACTGTTATACGATTTCATATAAATCTCATATTTTGAAATTGCTCAAGGGAAATAAAGTATTTCACAAATGCGTCTCAGAGAGTGCCTCATCTGTCTCCGTCGAGAATGTAAAAACCGCGAATAAGTATTTCTTTTAAGTACATCTGAAAATCTTCGTAGCTTTGTATGGGCGGCGGGACCTCGTCAGGGGGGTGCGTTGCGGCGTAGACTTTTACATCAATTTTCGTATTACCAATGGATTAAAACCGTGGGTCGGAGGGAAGTTTCGATTGGATCGGGCGACGGGTGTCGTGAATCAACGTTATAAAATTTGTATTCAGGTGGCTTAGCTACTTTACTCTCTCCCCGGACAGAATTCGATCGATTTAAAGGAATATTTGATGTTGCTCGATCACGCCCGGCGCTTGTAAACATTGCGCGGGGTGCTTCTTGAATTAAAATGGAAATGGTCGTGAAGTTTGTGCCACTTTTTTCTAGATATTAATTGGCTGATCGTAATTATTTACAAAGTTTCGTTTCGTATTTATTTAAATAACTGGTTAAGTCTGTTCACACACAGTAAAGGGCCCTTTAGACGGAGGGTGATTGTCGTCTCAATTATACCATTATCGAAAGAATATAAAAAAAATCATTCACACCTATCGCCCTTCCACTTTGGCGACAATTGCCTCGCAATAAAATATTGATTGTGTCCGTGTAAACAGAATTTGAATCACTAAACTCGAATGACAAATCTCGCACTCAAAATGGTTCAAACCGATTTGTACGATACTCGTATGAACTTGACAAAATGTCATACGAGATTACGTTTATACAAGTCGAGATTCTCGTAAATTGGACACTTCTTACTATAATTTCGCTGTATAAACAGATGTAGGAAATTGTCGCCTAGTGATAATTTACTTGCAAATAGTTTATGACATAATCTTAGGTGAGAATTTAGTTATTGCCTCTATGTAAACATTTTGATGCGATAATGTTATGTCGATATTGCGTACGATTTCTCGAACCGAAACGTGCGAGAATCGCCCTCCGTCTAAATGGCCCTTAACACAAGTACGGTTCCATAGTTATTCTTATACATGAACGTCTTGCCATAAACTCGTTTATATGAGTATATTAGTAGAAACCAAGTGCATTTACCATATTTTAAATATTTTTTTAAAAATCTGAATTGTACTTATTAGGAATTTGTTTTTCATGGGAATGGGTCCGAAGTGGGCCACCTTGATTCTTATCACTGCGAGATATCAAAATAAACAGAAATGATCTAATTTCTGAAGTAAGCGATAAAAATGCGTAGCGTCTCAGCCATGTTGACATCAAATATTTGCACAGATGATTAAAGATTTATAAAATGACACAGGTACACACATGTTACAATAAGTTACATATATAACTCATACACTATAGCTGAAAATAAAGTTCTAAATAATATTTATAGGAGGGCTAATTTAAATTGTTTATGCTTCTAATAACAAGACTTTTGCGCATCGAAACGCGTCATTTTCAGAAGGGACATAAAGATTGAGTTAAAATTTGGAATTTGGGATTACCTATACAATTTCTAAATTGTTTCTGGTCTCGTCTGATGGGAGGTTTCAGCCGTGGTTGGTTACCACCCTACCGGCAAAGCCGTGCCGCCAAACGATTTAGCGTTCCGGTACGATGCCGTGTAGAAACCGATCAGGGGTATGCTTACCTCTTCCAAGTTAGCCCGCTACCACCTTAGGCCGTGTCCCCATTAGACGAACAGTGAGCGACTAACTGTCCGCTGGCTGACTCTGAGCGGCGCATCGGTCGCTAACTCATATAACTCTGGATTTTTTATAATTTTGGAAACATTTGGAGGCGAAACAGTCGCTCACTGAACTCACTGAATAAGTTAGCAAGCGAAACTGGGTACATTACGCGCCGTTTGGATACTCCATTTAAAAATATATATAGGGAGGCTAACTGAAAGCAAATAGTTAGGTCCAGCCCACACCGAGCGCAGCGCGGAGCAGAGCATTTTCTGAGAACACTGAATAATTATTTACGACTATTGACATAGGTTCAATAATTGTATTCCAAGAATAAATACGCGCGCAGTGCGCACACGCGTGCGCTCGCCTGCTCGCCGTACCGCGCGACCATATTATGTCAATAATCATAAAGTTAATTATTCAGTGCTCTCAGAAAATGCTCTGCTCTGCGCTGCGCCCGGTGTGCGTCGGGCCTTAGCCGCTCACTGTTCGCCTAATGGGGACACGGCCTAAGACTACATCGTGACTTACCATCAGGTGAGATTGCAGTCAAGGGCTAACTTGTAGTTGAATAAAGGAAAACCCTAATCTAAGTGAAAGCTTAGTCCACAGATATTCATTAGGAAGGTACCATAAGGTGCCACCAAGCAACAAACGTTTGTTCCGGTCTAGATTCATTCAAAAAGATTCCACTTAGATCATCAGCCAAGTACTATCACTTATGTTTGCATAATCCGCCCGTAATATGTATTGTATCACCTAATCTTTCAGCGAACTTCACGTTTAATCCAGGCTAAAATATAATGTCATATTTTGAATTCATTAAAATTTCACGTTTAGTAAATAATCCAAGCTTAATATTTATTACTATCACGTTTTAATTTAACATTCACGTTATAGTGATGTTCAGTCATAGAGAATACAGAAAACAAATTATTTCTGGGATTTTCCGCAGAGATGGAGTAAGTAGGTACCTACCTAATTATTTTTTATTACCCACATGCATTACTTACTTGTGTTACTATATTTTTTTATTATTTATCTCTATAAATTAACTAACATTTTTTAATTGTCTGTCTGTTAATGCATCTATTTTTCAAAATGGCTGAAACGATTTTGACGGGACTTTCACAAACAAATAGAGAATTATCCAGGCTACTTTATTGCAGATAATGCAGTTTAGAGATGGTACGTAAAAAATCAGCCAAGTGCGAGTCGGGCCTCGCTCTTTCAGGGTTCCGTACATAATTATGAACAATATAATATTTTGGGTCTAAGAAATATTTAATTTCCGAGCTAGACATCGCAACAAACCGTGAAAGAAAAACCCAAAAAAATGTTCATTTATTTTGGTCACAGCTTATAAACTATTTAATAAATCGTTGTTTTCAGTATTTGTTGTTTAAATAGAGCATATAGTACATAATATACTGAAATATCATATTCCCAACTAGTTTAGTTTTTGAGATAGCCCCCGTCACAAAAATGGTCTAAAACTGACAACTTTGATGGCCTCCCATTCCCTTATTTTTTGAGATAAAAATTAAAAATATATATATTTGTACTCTACTTAATGAGCTCTAAACAATGATACCCCACATGCTAGGGTAAAGAAAAATTTTTTTTTCCGGCTCCTTTTTCATGTATGGGAGCCCCCCTGAAAAATAATTTAATTCAATTTCTAATTCAATATTTGATTTTGGGTTAACGTTTTACACTAAATACCAAAATTTCAGGTTTGTAACTCATTTCGTCTGCGAGCTAGAGACCTGTGACCGGCGGACAGACGGACGGACAGACAGACAGACAGACAGACAGACAGACAGACAGACAGCCGAGTGACATTAATAGGGCTCCGTTTTTTACCCTTCGGGTACGGAACCCTAAAAAGTTGTTAACATTAGGGACCTTTGCCACAAAGCTTGCATCCCGTAGATCGACATAGAGGGGCTACTTTTATCTCGGGAAATCAAAGAGTTACCACAAGATTTTTAAAAAAATCAGCCAAGTGCGAGTCGGGCCTCGCTCTTTCAGGGTTCCGTACATAATTATGAACAATATAATATTTTGGGTCTAAGAAATATTTAATTTCCGAGCTAGACATCGCAACAAACCGTGAAAGAAAAACCCAAAAAAATGTTCGTTTATTTTGGTCACAGCTTATAAACTATTTAATAAATCGTTGTTTTCAGTATTTGTTGTTTAAATAGAGCATATAGTACATAATATACTGAAATATTATATTCCCAACTAGTTCAGTTTTTGAGATAGCCCCCGTCACAAAAATGGTCTAAAACTGACAACTTTGATGGCCTCCCATTCCCTTATTTTTTGAGATAAAAATTAAAAAGATATATATTTGTACTCTACTTAATGAGCTCTAAACAATGATACCCCACAAGCTAGGGTAAAGAAAAAATTTTTTTTCCGGCTCCTTTTTCATGTATGGGAGCCCCCCTGAAAAATAATTTAATTCAATTTCTAATTCAATATTTGATTTTGGGTTAACGTTTTACACTAAATACCAAAATTTCAGGTTTGTAACTCATTTCGTCTGCGAGCTAGAGACCTGTGACCGGCGGACAGACGGACAGACAGACAGACAGACAGACAGACAGACAGCCGAGTGACATTAATAGGGTTCCGTACCCGAAGGGTAAAAAACGGAGCCCTATTAATGTTTTATTATATATATATATGTTTTTAGGGTTCCGTACCCGAAGGGTAAAAAACGGAGCCCTATTAATGTCACTCGGCTGTCTGTCTGTCTGTCTGTCTGTCTGTCTGTCTGTCTGTCCGTCTGTCCGTCTGTCCGCCGGTCACAGGTCTCTAGCTCGCAGACGAAATGAGTTACAAACCTGAAATTTTGGTATTTAGTGTAAAACGTTAACCCAAAATCAAATATTGAATTAGAAATTGAATTAAATTATTTTTCAGGGGGGCTCCCATACATGAAAAAGGAGCCGGAAAAAAAAAATTTTTCTTTACCCTAGTTTGTGGGGTATCATTGTTTAGAACTCATTAAGTAGAGTACAAATATATATTTTTTTAATTTTTATCTCAAAAAATAAGGGAATGGGAGGCCATCAAAGTTGTCAGTTTTAGACCATTTTTGTGACGGGGGCTATCTCAAAAACTAAACTAGTTGGGAATATGATATTTCAGTATATTATGTACTATATGCTCTATTTAAACAACAAATACTGAAAACAACGATTTATTAAATAGTTTATAAGCTGTGACCAAAATAAACGAACATTTTTTTGGGTTTTTCTTTCACGGTTTGTTGCGATGTCTAGCTCGGAAATTAAATATTTCTTAGACCCAAAATATTATATTGCTCATAATTAAGAATCAAACGAACTTACCTTGTGAAGTTTGATATCTAATTATACGAGCGTCTCGACCAAAGATAATTATGCTTGTTTACGAGCAGCAGACGCCAGTCTGTGCTATCCTTGTCACACTTTTAGAGTTATTTTATACCTAATAAATTAATTGTTTCTTTGATGTGGGCACCCCACATCCCCACCTGGCCCCGCCACGCTGAGCAGATCTATCGTCATTTTTCAGAGCTTTATTTTTTCGATATGTTTCGGGATTTTGACAAAAACAGGGTGGGTGGGTTTGTAATTATCTTTGGTCGAGACGCTCGTATAATTAGATATCAAACTTCACAAGGTAAGTTCGTTTGATTCTTAATTATACTTCGCATGTCTCCCAAAGATAATTATGCTTGTTTACGAGCAGATGTTTAGAGCATCGAAAAAATACTACAATATTATTTATTGTGTACAATAAAAATATTTAAAACTAAAATGAAGGCAAAACATAACAGGGAAAAAGGAAAATAATCATTTGCAATATGTGATTAAACAAAGTCAATATTTCTTCATAAACCATAATTTAAAGGTGATTTATTATTTATTTTTAATTAATTAATTTTTTGTTAAGTAGCATGTCAGATATGCTAATCGTACTTGTATGGAATAGAATATAGATTTTTATAGGCATAAAAAAAAATTTTAGCTTCAAAATAATATATCCACAATTTTGATCTGATTTTAATAAATCTTTATAATAAAAGATTCTTTAAAAATACATTTGAAGATTCAGACCAAACTATTTTTTTTTTCTCAAATAATTTCTTAGTTTTAGTCCTACATTGTGGGCAGCTGATGTCAACGCGTGTCGCGTGCTATGTTTGCCATTGAATTGTTGTAACTCAATGGGATATAAAGAGTGGTTTTTGGAAATTGATGAACAAAGATATTAAGTAAATAAGTAGGTTATTAAATAACAAGAATATGTATATGCCCTAAAACAAGGGCATCAAATATTAACACTATATTTAACAACTTTACTATCATTGTACTAACCTATTTCAACAAATAAATTGATTTTGATTTGATTTTGAAAAAATCTCATTGGGCACGTAAGGGATCAATTCTTTCTAAATATCTTTTGAAATAAGCTTGGACAGAGTTTAAGGATTTTCTTTAATATATAGCAACACAATAATTGGTTGAAAAAACATTATTTGATCTTGAAGTTCTGATCATCTATTTTAGTTTTATCGGATTCCAATAAAGTATTTATTGACCAAGTACTCTGTATTTCTTAATGGAGATGTTAATGCCAAAAAAGTGAGTTTTTAAAGATAGATCTTTTTGTGGGATGAAATCATTGGTGATACTGAATTTAATACTAAATTATGGTGGATAGTGAGAATTATAGAAATTTAACTTGCATCTGAATTTTTGTGTGAAAAATTCAATTAGCAATATTGGAATCACAATCATTATAACCTTTTTTCTTGCAGAACAGTCATTTTGACTTTAATGATGTGTTATATTGATTCTTGGAATTATTAGAGAAAAAAACCATTGCTCTGTTAAGCGATGCGTTGGAGTTGGAGAAAACGCCCTTTGCCATGTAACATTTAATTGTGTCAAATTTTGAAATAAGGCTTAAGTTGCGCTGCGTCTGTCGTAGCGAGCGGAGCGCTAACGTACGGCCGCGATGTCTACGAGTGCAAATTTGGTAAAATGTGCGAATTGCAATATTGTAATATGTGAAGTACTGGCTTTCATCCAAAATAAGTTGGATGTAATGGATACGGAGAGCTTGGTGAGGGTGTGCGTGTCCGGTTTCACTGGAGAGGACATCGAAAGGGCAAAATTGCTGTTGTTCGAGTCGGTGCCTACAAAGAAGAGAAATGTGTCAAGAAGGAAGGATGGCAAGACTCAGCGAGAATTAGAGGATATCATCTGCCTCTTTAGAGATACAGATCCGGAGATAACACCGATTTTTGTAGCAAAAGAACTGCAAAAACTGCCACCGGTATGTTTTGATCATGTCGACGCGACGAGACTATTAAAAGATTTACTAATCTTAAAAACAGACGTTAAAAATATTAAAGAAACGTATTTACTGAAGGAGGATTTTTTGAAAACGATGAAGAATGGACAAGCTAAAAAAGACTCTATCGACTATAGTAATAGAGGTGATTTTGTGAATTATCAAAGAGGTACCGGTCCATCTCATTGTATTGATAGCGGACCTTTCGGCCTGACTCATATAACTTTGAATCAGTCAACGGTTGGATCAGCTGACGAGTGCATGAACATAGGCAATGAGTTTGTAAGCCCAACTGACAGAACACGATCTATCTCTGTCTCACCCACGAAGTGTAGCGGACCTAAGGCGCTTTTGAGTGAGGAGATACGCGTACCTAGCGTTATAGATAAACCGATTGCGAACAACAATAATCAGCTGGCAATGGGAGCAATGAACTCCGGGTGCATCGAGAATGAGTCCAAGATAACACAAGTTCAAGAGCAGCAGTCGATCTCTTTTCGTCAAGGTACAAGCGCGAATATGCATCCCTGTTCCTCGCCGCACGCGTGTAACAAGAGGCCCACCGCGGTTTCGAGCCATTGTGGACAAGGCAGTGTTGCATCGTCGACGCAAGCGCATCGTGACGTCTCGCTCCAACGTAGAATGCGCACCTATAACAGCGATCTCGCTCTGGATAGACACGTGGAGAGGCCCACTGCGGTTTCGAACATGCAGGCAAGTGCACAATCACCGACGTCGGCAGCGCGGGTAGTTTCGTTTTCCGATGTCGTAAAGTTGAATGAACGGCCAAAAGAAGACGAATGGATCAAGGTTACGTATAAAAGTAGAATAAAAAATAGATTTATAGGGAATAAGGGCAAAGGATGTACTGACTCGAAAGGGAGTTTTAAGGCGGCGGAAATAAAAATTCCGTTTTACATTTATAACGTAGACAAGGGTGCTTCGATTAATGACATTACGAAACATATTTATGAAAAGACAAATGTTACGGTCGAGTTAACCAAGATTAAAATGAGGCAGCCTAAACAATATGAGGCATATAAATTTGACATACCTCACCGTAAACTATCATTATTTATGGATGAAAATATGTGGCCAGAGGGAGTAGCATTCAGGCGGTACGTATTTCTCAAGCATGGGAGTGCAGAGTCTCAAGCTAATAGGACGGAAATAAAATCCCCTTAATGGATACAGAACTGAATTTGACATTAATTAGTTTTAACTGTAAGGGCCTCAAGAGGTCTACTGAATCGGTTAAGACAGTTTGTCAATCGGCTGACATAATAGCTCTCCAAGAGTTATGGATTATGCCAGACGAGATCACTATACTAGGGGAAATACATAACGACTTCATGTATACTGGCAAATCACCTATAGATCTCTCCACAGGGATAATGAGAGGCAGGCCGTTTGGGGGTGTGGCGCTGTTGTGGCGGAAAAGTGTCTTTACCTCAGTGACTATTGTGCCGTGTAACAGTGCTCGTATTACAGCCATTAAGGCATTAACAGCAAATCGAGAGTTGCTGTTCTTTAGTGTGTATATGCCTACGGATTCGGTAGATAATATTACTGATTTTATTGAATGTCTAGGTGAGATTGTCGCTATAATAGAATCTTGCAATACTGAATCTGTATATATATTGGGAGATTTTAATGCACATCCCGGCGAACGGTTCGGTAAAGAACTTTTAAATTTTTGCTCAGACCAGAGATGGGTGTGCGCGGATGTGGCTAAGCTTGGGAGGGACAGCGATACGTACACTTTTATAAGTGATGCACACGGGTGTCGCCGCTGGCTCGACCATTGCTTGGTTACGGAGGCAGCATGGTTATCGATTAGTGGAGCCAAGGTGAGATACGATGTATATTGGTCTGATCATTTCCCCTTAGAAATTACTTGTAACATAAATGTTACAAGAATTAAATCAAATAACCGTAATATATTTATGCATAATATAGATAAAATAAAATGGGGGGAAAGGACTCAGATCAGTATATACCATGAGGTGTGTAACAGCTCACTGAAAAGTATAGATTTCCCCTCGGAGTTAAGCCTATGTTGCGACAAAATTTGCACGGACGAAAGCCATAGGTTTGTGATTGACAAGTTGTATCAAAAAGTTATACGAACACTCCAGGAAGCAGCGATTACGAGCAATCAGCCGGGAAGGGTTGGGAGAGGCAGACGTTTTTTTTTTTTTTTTTTTTTTTATTGCGAAATAGGCTTACGCTTGACGACAATCATGCCTGAACAGCAATGATGAGGTCTAAGTTGGAACGCGCTTGCCTAGAAAATGCCTATTCACTCTTGCCTTGAAGGTACTTAAGTCGAACGAGGCGGGAAACACGGAAGCCGGAAGGGCGTTCCACACCCTAGCGGTTCGTATCAGAAACGTCGACCGAAAGCGCTTTGTACGAGCCGACTGAACGTCAACCACATAGGGATGCCATCGTTCTCGACTTCTCGCTGTTCTGTGGTGAAATGGTGAAGGAGGAACTAGGTTAAAAAGTTCCTGAGCACACTCTCCAAAGTATATCCGATAAAAGACCGATAGACAAGCGACATTGCGTCGGTGCTGTAAACTGAGCAATTTCGCCTGCGTTAGTGACCGATCGCCTATGATTCTACGGGCGCGGCGATCAACCGAGTCTAATGCATCGAGTTGGTATTTGGCAGAGCCGTCCCAGAGGTGGCAGCAGTACTCCATGCCTGACCGGATTTGAGCCTGGTAAAGTGTGAGGCGTTGTGCAGGTGTGAAGTACCGCTTTACCTTGTTCAGGATACCAAGTTTTTTGGCAGCTGTTTTGGCCTTCAACTCGATGCATTTCCCGAAATTGAGTTTGGGTGAGATGTCAATACCTAAAAGCTCAATGTGATCACTAATCGGTACGGATAAACTTTGGAAAGTAGGAGCCAAGGTGAACGTGTGGTTGGGTGGAATAAATACGTGAAAGACGCGCACAGGGAGGCACGTGAAAAATTTTTCATATGGAAAGCTGATGGTATGCCCTCATCTGGTACTAAGTATCAAGATATGAGGGACACCAAAAAGAAATTTAAAAATAAGTTAAAATTTTGTCAAAGAAATCGAGAACAATTGCAAATGGATATCTTAGCGGAGCAACATAAAGAGAAAAAATTCCATAAATTCTGGAAGGAAACAAACAAATTAAATCCTAGTACATGTCAATAATACAGGAAACCAAGGTTATAAGTATATATTCTATATGCCACTGAAGCTGGCGCCTTAAATATTTTAGTGAAGACAAGGTCATTCACCTAGGTTATTCTTTCTCTTTAGTTTTTATATACCTCACACACTATTTATGTAGGTGAGAACGAGAAAGCAACTTCCAGCCCTTTACAAGGGAAAAATTTATTTGTTCAACTTTTTGTTTGGAGCGCAAATTCCACAGGTTATATCTGTCTAACAGGAAACTCATTGAGATTTCCAATTGAACCGTCAACATAAACAGAAGACGGTATTACGGTACGCAGATAAAAACAATGAACAGTTAACAATAATTATTTTATTCACTGGGTAAAAATTTTAATTTATATAACTTCTTACTAATAAATAAATCTAGTCTTACCTTGAATTTTTTCGCTCGTTCGATGATGATTGATTGCATTGATACTCGCTAGCGATTCCTGGTACTGATGATTAAAACCCGCGGGTGATACACTTCTAACTTTTTCAACTAAATCACGTTTTCTTTTTCCCGTTTCACTTTTTTAAATTTTGTTTGGACGACGTGTGACTCGGACAACACAAAATAACGTAATGACGATAGATCTGCTCAGCGTGGCGGGGCCGGGTGGGGATGTGGGGTGCCCACATCAAAGAAACAATTAATTTATTAGGTATAAAATAACTCTAAAAGTGTGACAAGGATAGCACAGACTGGCGTCTGCTGCTCGTAAACAAGCATAATTATCTTTGGGAGACATGCGAAGTATAATTATGTACGGAACCCTGAAAGAGCGAGGCCCGACTCGCACTTGGCTGATTTTTTTAGATACTATTGGGCCTGTTTCACCATCTTCATGTCAGATAGCCTATCCGGCACTTATCAAAAGATGGTGAAACAGGCCCTAATTGTATTTCGCCTAAGAACGTCTCAGGCAACTGCAATTTTAATTTCAAATACTTAGGGCCTGTTTCACCAACTTCTGATAAGTTTCGGATAGCTTATTCACGACTTTTGTCTTGGTCACTTGACTTAAAGTACGAAAGTGACAAAACTTACGTTTAGGCTATCCGACACTTATCAGGTGGTGAAACAGGCCCTTAATAAACATTTTTCTACACACAGTATTCTCAACAAAATTTACCTACTTACTACGTTACTTTACTACAATTTTACTAGCTTGTCTATTTTGTTGATCTACAAAACATTGGCCTCTAGCCTGTAACCTTGTCTCAGTATTGGTTCGAGCATTGCAATGCCCCTTTCTTGAGGTTCGATATAACAGTGACGGTCAGTGAGCATCGGAATTATAATTATCCCGTGTTTTTATTTTACTTGCTCATTACCATAACCGAATGCAGGCACTGTACCGTGGCAAGTGCGCTAGTGATGTGCTTGTTGCAAGGGGTAGTAAGACTTCCGGTGTCATTATCGCACCAAAAATGGGATAGAGAGACGGTTATGAGAGTTTCATATGCATCCTATACTTCTATATATTATTATTTACATTTTATACAAGTGACAATTAACTTCGAAAATAGAATTTAAATCCTAATAACTTTTTCCTGTAAAATGAATTATCCAGGTATTTAATTTTTTTTTAATGTTTAAAACGAGGTATCTTTTACCTGAATATCCACCTCATCATCATCATTAGGTATATCAACACACTAGATGATGTCCGCGACTTCGTCCGCGTGGATTTCAGTTTTTTTTTTTATTTCTGTAGGAACTATTCGGATTTCCAGGATAAAAGTTGCCTTGCCAATTTCCGGGATAAAAGTAGCCTATGTCCTTCCCCGGGATGTAAGCTAACTCTGTACCAAATCTCATCTATAATATTAGTATGGATTACCGGCCCATTACAGGGCACGGGTACTCTGTGGCACGGGTCTCCCTCTCAGAATGAGAAGAGTTAAGGCCATAGTTCACCACGGCTAAGTGTGGATTAGCAGACTTCACACGCCTTTGAGAACATTATGGAGAACTCTTAAGCATGCAGGTTTCCTCACGATGTTTTCTTTCACCGATAAACCCAGTGACATTTAACTGCCTAAAATGCACAAAAATCCAAAAAGTAGAGTTGCGTGCCGGGGACCGAAATCACCGCTTAGTGGAATATGTACCTACATAAAAATTGTATTTTTTTTTCTTTTTTTACTTTTTTTTATCCTGTAATTTTGTAGAAAACTACTTACCCAAATTAATTGAAACGCACGTAAGTGGCACAAGCAATTAACATACAAATTCTGTTTATCAAAACCAGCTCCGATAAGTCAAGCAATTAAAACATGTCGTTGCCTTCAGGTAAATAGTTGAAAAAACATCGATGTCACGCGCATGACACATCCCTAATAGTTTACACCATCTTCAGTCTTCGTGCAACGCGCATGCGCGTGGCCGTGTTCGTGTAATTTCAACAGTTTTACGCGCGAACGAAAATAAAACTTATATGGCAGTGGTGAACCGGCCGTTTGGTGTTGTATCCAGTGCGAGAGTTGACAGCCGGCAGGCGAGAACTCCTAAACATGGCAGGGTAATATAAGGTTCTTTTTAATGTCCGCGTCGTTAATTGTGCCCAACAAGGTCAAAACAAGAAGTATCATATTGTAGGAAATGAGATCTTTCAATACCATCTCAGTTAATGTTTTACGGTATTGTTTGAAATATCTAAGAAAAATCTATTTTTTTTTTAATTAACGCATTCTGTTGATGCCTACGTCGTTGTCGCTTCATTGTTTATGTGTTTTTCTAACTGTGCAGTTTTGTTTATGTTTAGGAAAAAAAAGACAAAAATACAATATTGTTCTGTTATGTAAGAAGCAACAATGGTTGGTAACCTTAGTTCGTAACATTGTAAATATCTACTGAAGCAATACTTAATAATAGTAAAACTAGCGAGTTTAGTTATCGGTGTTTCGGTTTTTTGTTTATTTTATTGATTTCAACGAACATAATATTATTTACTCGTAGGTAGGCAGGTATATAAAAAATCGATAAAATAATTTGAATGATTTTTTTGCCTGGTGGATAGCGGGTACTTTAAACTGTCAAAATCATCTCCCTCTGATACAATTTTGGTTAGCCAAACAGTAAAAAAAATTGTAAACAATGTACCTACTTACCTAAATTATGGTAGGTAGGTACAATAAATAGTCCACACAAAAAACTTAAACTATCAAAAAACGTATCTTTTGAGTAGAATACATGAAATCTGATAACAAATCTCGGAAGAGAAGTAAAAAATTTACGCAATATCACTTTTAATTTATCTTATCATGTCAACTTAAGCAAGAGAAAAATATATAGACTGCACCTATGTAAAGTTCATTAGTAGTCCATGCTGCACTTCTAATTTGAATATGTATTTAAAATAATAATTTCATCAATGATTGTTTTGAAATGAAATTAGTTAGTAAATGTACTAACGACGAAAAGGTTCCTTAATACAATTTTCCTATGGAACCCTAAATATGCGAGCACCGACATGGTCTATGATTATGAATCTATGCACATCGAACATCTGAGTGGAAGCTGGACTTCGGATCAAAAAACGTGCTGCATACCAAATGGAAAATGAAAATGAACTTCATTGCAGATTGCTCGAAAGGAAAATGACAGTTGCACGCGATAACTCTTTTACACTCAATCACTTAAACATTATGTTAACACTAACCCGTCGTCCTAATTGGCTAACGATCGTATGATCAATTAACGATGCGATTTTATCGTACGTTAAATATAATATGATAATTGATAGCCCTTTAGAGTGTCCTATTTGAAGCTTGCGCGATCGAAGTACTAAACATCGTACGACGAAATCGCATCGTTTGATTGTACGATCGTTAACCAATTAAAAGGACGCCATAAAATTAGTCACCTACCTTCTGTTAGCTACTTTTTTTTGTTAGGATAGGAATATTAAGGGAATTTCACGCGGAAAAATCACGTGAAATTCCCTTAATATTCCTATCCTACTTGCTAGTAAAGCTAAAGTATTCACTTCCATATTCTTATTATTAACCACAAAATACTGAGGTTTTCAAAAATCTTTCTTGTGAGGTTGTGTATCAATTTGTTTTATGCGCATTTCTTGATAATATGCCTATTATTATCATCATAAGTGAGAATTGATGGGAAATTAAGTGGAGTTATAAATTAGATTAGATTATTAAGTCACTAAGCGATTGATTTTTAGATGTACCTACTACTTAAATGGTGACTTCAATTTCGTTGATTTAGTTAATTATTTTTCAATTATTGTTAAAGCTAATTGATAACTTAATTAAATTATTCGAAACGAGCGGATACCCGCGACTTCGTTCGCGTGGATATTGATTTTAATAATCCCGTGGGAATCATTTTGTTTTTCCTAAGCTCTTTTGAGCTTATACCTTGCTAAAAACTGTTAAAAGTTCACTGGCGGATGTTTAGGTACATCAAAATGTAAACATCCGCCTGTAAAAGTCCCATCAAAATCTATCCAGCCTTTCAGAGATTAGCCAGTAGTCTTTAAAGTATTTACTTTCTAACAAAAAAAGAATGAATGAAATCGGACCACCCGTTAACGAATTACAGCTAAGTACACATTTTGCCTTTCATCCCCTCTCCCAAGGGAACCGTGCTGAATTTCGGGATAAAAAGTATCCTATATGTTACTCCGTAGTATGAACTTAAATCGTACCAAGTTTCGTTTCAATCCATTCAGTAGTTTTTGCGTGATGCGCGCACAAACATACAGACAAACAGACAAACAGATAAACAGACAAACAGACAAACAGACAAAAATTTCAAAAATAGCTTTTTTACCTTCTATTACTTATCCCTAACATCCCCCAGTTATTATTTTGCAAAAATCATCAATGTACAGATACGGCAAGTCTACGATTTTATTATATGTATAGATTTAATTTAAATAGAGATAATATTTTAATGATTGATTTGGTTGACATCTAAATTAACTTCTTCGGTTTTAACTACTGCTATGTTGCTAGTTTATCTTTTATGACCATCACCTTATTACATTATTCTACCAAATAAAATCATAGTGCAATACAAAAAAATTTTGAAAATCAAACGTGTATTTTTTTAAATTTAAGCAGCTATTTCTTCATTGAAATCATTTTTGTGTGATAGGTTGTTAGTCGTAATAATGCAGTAGTTTATTATATAGGTAAGTACTAAAGTTATTTTATTTCCATTCCTAAAAATAGGTAAAAAAAAATCACTCAAAGTTGGTATACTCTTTGACTGTCAATACCCTATATCATTCTGCAAATGAGATGACGGTGATAAAATTAATATTTATGAAAACTAAAACTAAATCTACAAGGGTTCCAAACGCGCCCCATTCTGAGAAGAACCAATAACAAACTCAGCTATAAAATGAACTTATAACAAAGTTTTACGATAAGATATCCAAACCTATGTAAAAGGTGGCTGATAAATCACCGTTCCACATTAAAGGGAATCGTGTTCTAAATTGCGTGTTTATGAAAGAATTCTTGGTTTCACCCACAATGCTTCTGTTACGCTCCAATCCCTCTCATTAAATCTCGTCTATGTGTTGTCGTATGGTGAAAATATACTATAGTCGGCCTTTTCATTTTGTTAAATCTATAATATAATAAGACTGTAACAGATCCAATTCTGTACATTGAAGATATTTTGAAATTTTTTATTGCAGGGCACTCTATAATCAATACTGAAGCCAAAACTGCAATTTGTTTCATTTTTGTCTGTCTGTCTGTCTGTCTGTCTGTCTGTCTGTCTGTCTGTCTGTCTGTCTGTCTGTCTGTATCTTGGCCGCGCATCACGCCGAAACTACTGAATGGATTCGAATGAAACTTGGTACAAATTGAGTTTATACTCCGAGGTAGGACATAGGATACTTTTTATCCCGAAATTCAGTACGGTTCCCTTGGGAGAGGGGATGAAAGTTAAAACGTGTATTTAGCTGTAATTCATTAACGCGTTGTTCGATTTCACTCATTCTTTTTTTGTTAGAAAGGTAATACTTTATATATTGTCCCGTAAATATTTCAAGGTCATAGGTTTGTTAGTTCCGAAATGACAGACATTTATTGGGTTCAAATAACATGGGACCCGGATCTTTGTACGTACGGCTTATTTTAAACTGGCGTGCGTTTAAATTTATGTTTGTCGGTCTGTCTATTTGTTTCCACTAATCTCAGAAACGGCTGGATCGATTATAACGGAACTTTCAATGGCAGATAGGTGTTGTTATAAGGAGTAACTTAGGCTACATTTAGTTTAAGTACATAAAAGAATTATGGGATCCGTTCCGATCCTATATAAAACCTATAAACACGCGAACGAAGTCGCGGGGGTCAGCTAGTTCATAATATAATCTACGATACGATTCTATACGAGTCAACTACTAGTTGACAGCCTTGATAATAATAATACACACGCCTAAATATGTCTTAAATCAATTTCTGTTAGGTATATTTTGATGTACTATGTAATAAATGTGCATCGAGTGATTTTACCTGTTTGTGGCGTTTCACTGCATTAAAAATAATACCAATGGGTACAACATGATTTACATGTTGTACCCATTGGTATTATTTTTAATGCAGTCTTAAAGTAATGTTACATACAAAATCTTTTGCTACACATATGGATACTTAGGTACATTTTTGTTCTATACCTACCATGTACCTACCTACACATATTCGTTTATAGTAAGGGACTTAATATATCATACGGTTATATTAATAACTCTTCTTCGTGAAATAGTTTTTTTTTTCTTAACATCTGTTACCTTAAGCAGAGTTTGCTCATTCACGTTTAGCTTGTTCATAATATGTTCACTTTTCTCACTGATCATTATATCCTCCTCGTCGTGGTTGCCTGGAAGAGATCGCTTTTAAGCGATAAGGCCGCCATTTGTAACTATTTTTTATATATATTTATGTCTCTTTAATTTAATGTATGTAGTTCTTGGTGTACAATAAGGTATATTTCATTCATTCATTCATCTTGAAAAATGTTTCGATACTCTATTACTATAACAAAACCGCGAACACCTGTTGGTATGCTAAAAATCTGTATCAATAGTTTACTTTTCAATCAGGGTTCGTGTAGCACTGTAGCAAATCGTGGACATTGCTCATAGCGCAGTTGGTGTCAATGTTTTGTAAACTTCCGCTTTGTTTGCACAGACATAGTCACAAAGCAAACATTGCGTGGTTGACGTACAGGGCGTCGGGAATGAGTGTCATTTGTATTCGTTTTGTTTGATTTTGAACAACTGTTGAGTTACCAACTTACCAGCCTGTTTCACCACCTTCTGATAAGTGCTTCATCGGATAGCTTATTCACAACTTTTGTTTTTGTTAATTGACATAAAGTAAAGTACAAGTAGAGTAAAATACATACATAAAGTGACAAAACTTACGTTTAGCCTATCCGACACTTATTAAAAGATTAGAAGAAACAGTCCCTTAATTCCTTCCCTAAACAGCCGTTCTTAGAGCTCCGTACAAGGTTAAAACAAAAGCAGTATTAATCTAGTTGTGACGCCCTTCGTCCGAATATAATAAGGTACAGATCTGAAATTTGGATATTTGGTATAGAAACCCAACACCGAATTTTAGATTGTATGGAATTGATATGGGACCGAATCTTAAAATAACCGATGAAAATTGTATGAAAGTCATGCAGAAATTATTGTTTGATTTTTTACTGTGAGTAACTATTTTTGTTACTATAATATGATCTGCAATATATTAGTATCATCGTAATAGTAATAGATACTACTAATAGTTTATAATATTGTTTATTTAATAATTATTGAACAGAAGTTCATGTTCTCCGCTTATGTTACCAAGGGTAGATATTTTATTTTGTACCACTTCATTTTTATTTTCGGATGGTTTCAGACTTGTATGAATAATCTTAATTACATTTACTTGTTAAGTCTTAAAACAAGTTGAAACACTTCATTGTTTAGTTTTTCTTCGTTTTTTTTTCATTTCCTGGCACCCAAGGAGCAAAGACCTGATGATTTTACGGACATTGTAATTCTCGTTCGCAGCATTGTCCTTTAAATTACATAGAACTATATTTAAATCATTATTATATTATACTAGCTTTTGTCGGCGGCTTTGCTTTATTTAGATTGAATAATCATTTCGACTTAATATCATTATGTTTTATTATTTTAAAAATCTCTTTATGTTACCAAGATAAACAAAATCACAATCCGCATTTATTTTGTACTAGCCGATCCCCGCAACTTCGTTCGCGTAGATATATGTTTTTATATAGGATCAGATCGGATCCCATAATTCTTTTATATACGTAAGCTAAATGTAGCCTAAGCTACTCCTTATAACATTGAAAGTTCCATTAAAATCGATCCCGCCGTTTCGGAGATTAGCTGAAACAAATAGACAGACCGATAAACATAAATTTAAACGCACACCAATTTAAAATAAGCCGTATGTTCAAAGTCCGGGTCCCAAGTTATTTGAATCCAATACTGAGGGTTGTAATGTCTGTCATTTTTGAACTAAAAAACCTATGACCTTGAAATATTTACGGGATAATATATTATAAAGTACTACCTTTGTAACAAAATAAGAATGAGTGAAATCCAACAACGCATTAATGAATTACAGCTAAATACACGTTTTAACTTTCTTCCCCTCTCCCACGGGAACCGTGCTGAATTTCGGGATAAAAAGTATCTTATGTCCTACCTCGGAGTATGAATTCAAATCGTACCAAGTTTCATTCGAATCCATTCAGTAGTTTCGGCGTGATGCGCGGCCAAGATACAGACAGACAGACAGACAGACAGACAGACAGACAGACAAAAATGAAAAAAATTGCAGTTTTGACTTCAGTATCGATTAAAGAGTGCCCTCCAATAAAAAATTTCAAAATATCTTCAATGTACAGAATTGGATCTGTTACAGTTTTATTATAATATTATAGATGTGAATACTGTATTCATATAAAATTCTTAAACTTTTATGTGAATTTTAATGCAATTTTCATCATTACTTAGAAAATTTTACGTAAAGTATTTATCACATCGTTATATAATTTTATAAGTTACATAATTTTATAAAATATGATTACCTAAATGTAAAATAATTTTAAACGAGTCATTAAGACTAAAAAACTAGTTTTATAGTCGAATTTACAAAATAAGCATTAAGTCCTTACATAATAAACGTTTACCACCACAATATTTAAAGTCCATACATAATAATAATAATAATTTATTTGAACTCTGTTAAAACTTGACTATGATGACTGTAATTACACTACTCTATAAGGCGTCCCTAATATAAACCCTAATAAAATTATACCTACGTTTTTGAAAAGATTTATAAAATATTCAAACTGATCCCCCCGGAACCTTATATTTGTTAACTAAGGGGAATACTTACTACTAACCCTAAGAAGTGTAAAAAAATCTTTAATAAGTAATTATTTTTTATAAACAAACAATATTATAAAGTAATATTTTGAGCCCCAAGTTTGAAGTCCTCTTAAGCTTCATAAGACTTAATAAGCGACTTTGGTTATAAAATTGTTATAGTACAATAGTCTCTTAATTAAGATTTCCATTGAACGATTTTAAATTTCCGAGTACTTAGGTATTTGCTTTTACATTAATTTTAACGTAGAGTAAAACTTTTTTACCTGGTTATTTTTATTTTTTTGAAATATTACCTGTCTTATTATTTTTTTCTGGTTATTCTGATCATTATATTGACCAGACACGATCGTCGTCTAGATGATATCAAACGTATGAAGTAACACCCAAGTGTTCAAAAATATTCTAGTCACTACCGCGCCCGCTCCCGCGCCTCTTCTCTAATCTGAATACCACCGTCCACCACCACAACTACAGCCTTTTTACGTCCCACTGCTGGGCATAGAGCGATTTAGAAGGATTTAGAGAGGGCTGGCACTGAGAAATTCCAGAAAAACCCTATACCTGACAATAATTTACCCGACCCGGGAATCGCACCCGGGACCTCGTGATCTTTTTTTTTTTAATATTAATAGCGGGCAAATGAGCACGGGTCACCTGATGTTAAGTGATTACCGCTGCACATGAACATTAGCAGCACCTGAGAAGCCACTTATGCGTTGCCGGCTTTTGAGGAAGCGGACTGGCTCTTCAGCTCGCTGCCGGAACACATCGGATGCTTTGCGGCAGATTACGGCTGAAGTGTGGTCGCTAGTCAGGTGGATTTGGGGTAGAATCCTACCACAAAGCAGTGATACCATCTAGATTACGTTGTGTGGTATGAGGTACAACGACCCGTAGAGGGGACTGAGAGCGTCAGGGCCTCGGTAGCCTATTGGCAGGGTGCACCGCGCGCAGGTGAGGTTGACTTTGGCCACATAGGTGGAATTTGGGCCACCTATGATCTGCAGTCGAATATGCTAACCACTAGACCCACCGAGGCAGTTAAATGATATGCATAAATTAAAAATTTTAAAAACCCCCGACATTCGCCATTTTGTGGCAGCGGCCATCTTGGATTTGCAATAGTGCTATTCTACTAGTCAAGCCCTTTCATTTGATACCCATATTAAGGGAGATGTGAAAAAATATGTAATCCGCCATTTTGTAGCGGCGGACATCTTGAACCGATTTTCTTCAAACATAGCTAACAACTCTCTCGACTAATTCACCTTTCAAACAAATAAAACCGCATTCAAATCGGTCCACCCGCTTGAGCGCCACAGGGGAACAGACAGACACACACAAACATACATACACACAGACACGTCAAACTTATAACACCCCGTCGTTTTTGCGTAGGGGGTTAACAAATACGCACTTACTTAATTACTGTATGTGATGCAGGTAGGTACGATGGATTTTTTTTGTTATTTACCTACTGCTTAAATAAAATAATAATTTATAAACACGGAAGTTATTTAGCATGAATACTAGAACACATAAAACGTTTATGGAGATATCACACCACGCGACTTTCACGTCGAATTGCTCTTACGCGGATAAATGAACTATTTGAATAATTTTATGTCAAAGATTATTAGACTAGAATGAAATGAAATTATTATTCGCTATTCACCAAATAATAAAATAAAAAAGTAAACATACAATATAATCAGAGGATATAATGTAATGACGAGAGAGGAATTCAGGGTTTATTTATGTTACCAAGAAAAATGAAAAATATAACTAAGGGCCTGTTTCACCACCTTCTGATAAGCGTCGGATAGTTTATTAACAACTTTTGTCTTTGTCATGTGATAATAGTATAAAGTGACAAAACTTACGTTTAGGCTATCCGACACTTGTCAGAAGGTGGAGAAACAGGCCCTAAACAATGTATTTTTATTTCACCACAACACATTTACATTTATAATAATATATGTACCTTGTGTCATTGTGTTTTCTACCATAATATACAATGATACCCAAAAGAGCCCTAAGTAGCACCAGAACTGCAAGTCAAATCTATTGAATGTACGAATAGGTATATTTATATTTTGATATCAGCATCAGCAACAAAATTCGTCTATAGCGAGCATCGGAAGAATGATTTATATTATGACCACAGAAATCCTAATAATATAAGGCACTAGAAGTGCTGTGTACGCGTGACCATGTCGCCGTTCTTAGGACGAGGACGTCGCCAGTGCAACGATGTGTGAGGTAAGCGAAGGATGCGACGCATTTGCGACCTTAACGCGTTAATCCTACGGCTTAACTCTGTCTTGCACAGCATTGAGAGTAACTGTGTTTACTTGATTGCGTGGAACTATGTATTTTTGTGTATGTAGAAAGGCGGCGACATGCGTTTTGTATAGTTTGAAGTGAAGTGATACACAGTACTTCTAATGCCTTAAATATTACAAGCGGACACCCGCGACTTCGTTCGCGTAGGTATTGGTTTTTAAAATCCCGTGGGAATCATTTTGTTTTTCCTAAGCTCCTCTGAGCTCATACCTTGCTAAAAACTGTTAAAAGTTCACTGGCGGATGTTTAGGTCTATCAAAATGTAAACATCTGCCAGTGAAAGTCCCATCAAAATCGATCCAGCCTTTCAGAGATAACCCGTACAATCTTTAAACTATCTCCTTTCTAACAAATAAGAATGAATGAAATCGGACCACGCGTTAATGAATTACAGCTAAGTACATATTTTGATTTTCATCTCTTCTCTCAAGGGAACCGTGCTGAATTTCGGGATAAAAAGTATCCTATATGTTACTCCTTAGTATGAATTTAAATCATGCCAAGTTTCAATTCAATCCATTCAGTTGTTTTTGCGTGATGCGCGCACAAACATACAGACAAACAGACAAAGAGATAAACAGACAAACAGACAAAAATTTCAAAAATAACTTTTATAACGTTCTATTACTTATCCCTGACATCCCCCAGTTATTATTTTGCAAAAATCTTTAATGTACAGATCTTCATCTTCATCTTCATTCTGGGCAGGTGTCCGCACATAAACCATACAGGTCTGTTGTGCGTGATGTGCCTCTTGCGTTGAAGTCTTCACTCCAGCCATCCGAGGTCACTCCAGAAGCCTAGCAGGCCGCCCAGGTTGCCGAGGACTTCTTGGAGTGAGGCTGGGGATCCTAGATGAATCCTGCGTTGTTCGGTCACGCCCGTGCACTCTAGGAGCACGTGCGCTGGTGTTTCATCTGTCTCCATGCATGCTCTGCATAGAGGACTGTCTGTGACACCTATAATGAAAAGGTGTTTGTTTAGTGGGCTGTGCCCTGTTATGAGTCCCACCACCTTCCTGAGTTTACCTCTGTTTAGGTGCAGTAGTTTGTTAGTTAGTTGTTGGTTCAGAGTAGGAAAGGCTTCCTTTGTCTGACGGCAGTCTGTGGTATTGTTCCAGAGTGTTGAGTGTTCCTTGCGTGTTAATGCATGCAACCAGGTCTTGTACTCACTGAAAGGAATAGGTACCATAGGTTTCGGTCCTGCAACTTCCAGTGTCGTGGCCTTACGTGCTAGTTCGTCAGCTGCTTCGTTGCCCGGGTCTCCCGCGTGTCCTTTGATCCACCGTAAGGTGATATCGTTGGAGACGGAGAGTTCTTCCAGGGCTTTATGGCAGTCTTGTATGAGTAGGGATGTTGACGTGGTACTAGCCAAGGCTTTGAGAACGGCTTGGCTGTCCGAGTTAATGTTAATTTTAAAATTTGTTACCTGTCTGTTGGTCATTGCTATGACTGCTGTTGTGATTCCAGCACACTCTGCTTGGAAAACGGAGTTGTCCTTACCGAGTGCGTGGCTTATCTGAATGTTGAGTTCTTGGCAGTAGGCTCCAGCTCCTGTGCCAGTTCTAGTTTTGGACCCGTCGGTGTACACTTCAATCGTGTCTTGGGCTGGTTTCGGGTTTTTGTATTCCTCCGCATTTATTTTGTAATTTCTTTCTAGTGTAAATTGTTTGATAGTTCTGTCGCATATCCACTCTAAACGGGGCTCTTTATTGATCCCCTGAGTTAGAACTTTGGTATGTGCTGTGTCATAGCCCTTCCATAAACCCAGTGTCTTGAGTCTGAGGGCCGCAAGTGTTGCTTCTTCCCTAATGTGTAATTGTAGAGGTGTGATCCCCAGTATAACTTCTAGTGCTGTTGTTGGCGTTGTGCTCATGCAGCCAGTAATGGCGAGGCATGCTTGTCGTTGAAATTTCTGTAGTTCTAGCTGGGTAGTGATAAGAAGTGTTCTCGGCCACCACACTAGTGCGGCGTATGTTAGTGCACTTCTTATCACTGCTAGGTAGAGCCATTTCATTATTTTTGGTTTTAATCCCCAGGTTTTTCCCAGCATGCGTTTGCATTGATATAGTGTTATGAGTGATTTGCTGATTTTGTCATCTATATGCCTTTTCCAGCTGAGCTTGGAGTCAAGGATAACTCCAAGATACTTTACCTCATTGGATAGTTGAAGGCCTGTGTTGAACAAGGTCGGTGGGTTGTTTAGTTCGATTTTTCTTTTATTTGTAAAAAGAACCATCTCTGTTTTCTTGGGATTAACCGTTAGTTCATTTTCTTTGCACCATCTCTCGATTAGTCTCAAAGCTCTTTGCATAATTTCATAAAGTGTTTTTTCAAGTTTGCCGCTAATTAGAATGGTAATATCATCGGCATAACCAATTGTGTAAAATCCGTCTTTGTTTAATTTCGTTATTAGGTCATCAACCACGAGGTTCCACAGGATTGGTGATAAGACACCTCCTTGGGGACAGCCTCTCGCTACCACACCTTTCGTGGTGCCGTTGATGTCCAATTTTATAATTCTTTGTTCAAGCAGTGCTTTTATCCAGCTGCGTAGGGTTCCTGGTACGTTATATCTGCCCAGGGCTTTGTCTATGCTGTCAAATGTGGTTTTGTCAAAGGCACCTTCAATATCGATGAAAATGCCTAGAGTTGACAGTTTGTTTTCAAGTCCATGTTCTATCTTGGCTATAACTGAATGCAGTGCGGTTTCTGTTGATTTACCCGTACTGTAAGCGTGTTGGTGTGGGTGTAAGGGTTTGTATTTTAAGGCTCCATCTCTAAGGAATCTGTCAGCCAGTCTTTCTAGTGTCTTCAGTAGGAATGATGTAAGACTTATTGGTCTGAAGGATTTCGGCAGGGTGTAGTCACTCCTGCCTGGTTTAGGTAGGAAGACAACCTTCACTTCTCTCCAGGCCAGTGGTATATATTTGTATGCTATACAGGCTTTGTATATTGTATCCAGCCAGGGTGTTATTGCGGTTACGCCCCACTGTAGTAGTGCCGGGAAGATACCATCAGTCCCTCCTGATTTGAAGGGGTGGAAGGTATCAATTGCCCATTTTATTCTGTTTGGAGTGACTATTCTGTTTGCAAGATCCCAGTCATCTTCCGTTGGATGGGTATTTGTAGTATTTGCCCAGTCTGGTGAATTTACAATTCTGCAACCTGGGAAGTGTGTTTCAATTAGTGTTTCGCTTAACTCTTTATCATCTTTGGTAAAGGTTCCATCAGCTTTCTTCAATGAGCCGAGGGTGCGGGAGTTGTCTGCTGCTAGGATTTTACGTATCCTGGCGGCGGTGTCATTCGTTTCTATGTTCGTACAGAATTTTTGCCAGGAGCTCTTACTTTTTTCTCTGACACGTTTGTTGTATTTATATTGGGCTTCCTTGAATTTGTCCCAATCGTGTTCCGTTCTGGTGTTCTTGGCTCTATTGAAAAGATGTCTGAGATCTTTCCTCATTCTTTCCAGATCAGGGCCCCACCAGTTGTTTTTTGGGGTTAGTTTAGTGTTGTTTTTTCTTAATGGACAAGCTTGTTCATAACATGTTTTTATTTCTTCTGTTAGTTTTGTTACGTTGTTTTCTATCATATCGATATAATCGATATCTTGTGGTTCTGTTGTGCCGATCATGTTGTTCAGCAAATTTTTGTATTTTATTCTGTTGGTTTTCCTCGGATTTCTCTTCGGTATATGTTGAGTTTTAGTTAGATCTAATTCATAGCATATTCGCCTATGGTCTGAAAGCGACGGTTCCTCGCTGACATGCCAGTTTTTGACCTGGTCTGCCAACGTGGATGTTGCTAGAGTTAGATCAATTATGGTTTGGTACCTACTTGATACGAACGTTGGTTCGGTGCCGATGTTTAAGATGGTAAGGTTAGTTGTTAGTAAATAAGAGACAAGTTGCTCACCTCTATTGTTGTTGGTTGTACTTCCCCACAGATTGTGGTGTGCGTTGCTGTCGACAGAGAGGATTATGTCTATGTTGTTGTTCTCGCAGTGCGTGACGAGATCCATCAGCACTTTTGTTGGTATTTGGTCTTCGATGGGCATGTAGACTGATGCTAACACCAATGGTTTTGACGACGTACCCATGCCTTGTTGTATTCCGTTTTTTATTTTTACTGCTGTCAGATCTCTGGAACAGTATTGTGTTAATAGTAAAGCTGTAATACAGCGTGGGATATATATGCATGTTCTCGGTGGCTCATCATTGCTGTATGAGTATATCTTACCATTACAGCTTCCGAACCCATATATGGTTTTGCCCCTGACCCACGGCTCCTGGATCAGGGCGATGGTCTCGGCTTCAACCTCCAGCTGCCTGCGTAGTGTGGCCGTGGCTAGGTGTTTGTGCTGGAGGTTGGTTTGTATAATTTTTATTCTAGGGTCGCCCTCTGCGCCGGTGTATGGTCGGCGGGGGCTGTTCCTTCCTGAGCATTAGGTGTAGGGAGCTTTTTCTCCCGGGGTTGTATATTGTTGGCCCGAGGTTCCGCCAGCACTGCCTCAATGTTGTTGAGTACAGCGCTTACGGAGGGCTCTGGTGTTTGGGGGCGACGGCCGGTTGGTTTGTCCACGTCCATGTCCACTTCTACATCAAGTTCTCCCTGGTCTTCAGGTGCTGAGTTTTGTCCTGGCGGTACATCACTCAGTCCTTCACTCGTGAAGAACTTGATGTAGATTGATCCCGTGGAGTAGGCTACCTTCCTGCCGCGGGCCAGTATTGTTGGCAGTTCCTCCTTCGGTATTCCCAAAACAAGGAAAACGCCAGGAGGGGTGCCGGTCGATCTACGGTAGCTATGTAGTGTCCACCGCGATACGCCATACCAGGGGTTTTGGAAAGATAGGACCTGGTGTAGTTGGCCTATCTCTCCATCATAGTCGGGCACATATAGCCCTGACCTGACCCTCATCTGTATCTCGGTCTGGCGTATCACGGCGAGCACAGTTCCTTCTTTCGGTGGCGTTAGTTTTGGTACCACGATCTTCAGCCAGTTTAGTGCTTGTTCATCGTGGCACCACATTTTTAAAACACCCTCGCTGAGGAAGGCCTTTCCCTCAAATGCCGGAGCATATCGGGTCTGGCCTGGTGCCAAGGGTTCGATACAAGCCGCGAAAATCGCCTTTTGTATCTGTCCCTGTATGGCATTCGCCTCAGTCTGGGTTAGGTCTATTCTTGGTTCAGTACTTATGGCTACGCTGAGATGCGATTGGGCTGCCTTGGCATAGGAGCCTGTCGCATCCCGGTTCTGCCGGTGTTCAATGCGTGCCCGTTTGTGTTCCCCTCTAGGCGAGAGTGTGTCATCGAGCCTGTCCCTTTTTGTGGAAGGTTGGGCTGATGACATACCCGGGTCGTTTTGTTTGTTTGCGCCCCTGTTACGCTTCCTAAAGCGTGGATGTGCCCGCGTGTTAGGTAGGTCATGGGCGTTCGGTTTTTTGTTTTTTGTTGTAGTTGTCGTTGTTGTTGTTGTTGTTGTTGTTGCAGTTGTTTTAGGAGGTCGAGCGATGTTGTAACCTCCAAGGACCGTTGCGCCCTGAGTCTGGACTGGGTTCCCTTCGGGATCATTTTGACCGCCATAGGTCGCCCTATCCTTGACATCAGTTTGCCCAGTCCTGGTGGTGGTGGTGCTCGACTCTCGCAAGGCTCGTGGGTCACGGTCAGGGCCCGGTCTCTGCCCGTCCACTGATCCGTCTGCAGAGCAGCCGGGAGCCGCGCCGGGGCACACGGGAGAGCAATCGCCACCAAGTGTCGTCCGCCCCCCGCGCACCCCCCCACTTCCCCCGGCCGATCCACCGACGGTCGCGGTCGGGCAGTCGGAGTCTTTCCGTTTCCCTCCGCCTGTATTTCCTACAGTGTCAGTCTGTCGGTCTCTTAGTAAGTCCGTGCGTCTGTCTGTAGCTGTCTGTTCATCCGTCCGTCTGTCCGTCCGTCTGTTCGTTTTTTTCCTTTTCAACTTCTCCTTTCGCTTGGCACTAGGTTCTACGAGCGTCCACGCACTAAAATTTACTGGTGTGGTATCGGGGATCGCTGTGGCCAGAGAGGTCATGTCCAGTGGGCTTGCCGGGGTCGTTGGTCTGTCTGTACGTTGAAATGGGTCTTTGCCCCCTCCAGACTACGAGGGGCAGCCTGGGCCCTGGGCGTCGACCGAAGTCGTCGCCTGGGTGCCAGGGTGGGATTTGGATATGGAATCGCTACCCACCTGGAGTAGTATACGTGTTTTAGGATCCATTTCATGTCAGTTTGGGTTTGGGGTTGTGTTTATTTGTAAAGTATTTGAGTGTCTATGTGTGTAAGTGTATGTAAAGTGTGCGGGATTCAAAAGGTCATCTGGAAGGAAGGGTTGTTTTTAGGTGTTAGGGTAAGGATGGGATTGGGGATCAAGGGACCAAGGTTTACAGGGCCTAACCCCGTGCTGGGGGTGACACGGGATAGTCCTTCTTGTCCAGGGTCCAAAGGACACCGGCGATCCGCAACTCCGCCGACCCGCCCGGTTGCATGAAGGGTGCATCACTAGGCCTGACCAGCGAATGCTCTAGGCATCAACTGGCCCTACCGTGCCGGGTAATGTACAGATACGGCAAGTCTACGATTTTATTATATGTAGATATAGATTAGGATTTCTGTGCTTACGACCGAATATATTCTCGAGATTGTGGATGTCATTCCCATTTTCAATAAGTACTGAGAAACTCGCCTTTTTTGCTTTTTACTTTTGGCTCAATTGCTCTCATGAATTTTGTGGACGCGTGGATGCGTGGACTTAAATCCAAGTATGTTATTAGAGATGGGCCGACTAAGCTATTTGCCGACTAGCCCACTAGACGACTAATCGGTTTTCAAAGCGCCGATCAGTCGGCCGACTAGTCAGCAATGCCGATCATAAGGTACAAACTACAGTTTTTTTCATAATTAAAATATAGTAACAGTAAGATCACAGTTTTTGCTGGAAGCTTTAAAGAATTTTATTAGTACCTATGAGTGACGATGATGAGAGCGAATCAAATAACGAATGTATTTCAAAATGTTTGTTTTATCTTTTACAGTAGAATAATGAAAAAATATATAAAAAAAACCAGTAGGTACCTACATACATTGTTTGTTAAAAACATTTAAGGAACTAAATGTTGGTTTTTATTATTAGTTTAGCGACGATTATAATCGGCATAGTTATAGTTGCCGACTATAAAATATGCAGATTAGTCGGCTTTTCTGACTAGTTGGCCCATCTCTATACGTTATTATTAAAACAGTAACCGTTAAATTGTTTAAACAGCGCACTCGTTTTAACAAGCTTTCGTACATTATTTTTACTTTCGTCAAATTATGTTAACCTGTTTATCATCGTTTTATTTTGTTTGTCACTGTATTTCTTTTTTGTGTGATACTCAAAAGTAGCAAGTCAGTGATAAAACCGGACGACTTCTCCTTTCTGAGTTAAACTATCGTAATTGCAATGTATAATAATATAAGGTCAAAAAATATACGAAAAAAGACAACAACGTCACTTTAGACTAATTAAATAGCTATGGGAAAAGTATCATTACTTTTAAACAACCTGACGAACTACGTATAATATGCAATCTTTTGAATGCACTTTATCTCTAAATATATAATGAGGAAGTTGATATTTATAAATAAAATTTGTATCGGCCAGTTGAAAATATAGCAATAAAAGTATCGAGTGATCCAATTCCTGCAAAAAGAGACGAAAAAAATATAACTTCGAAATAATAATATAATATTAAAATATTCAACCGTATTTAAATCTCCAATTACGGAGTCTTTCTGCAAAACTGACTATAATGATTATAAATTATACTAATTTGGAACTCACTGAAGACAAAACAATACTGAAGTAGGTATTTTGCTCGGAATTATCTTACATTTTGAATCAGCTAATATTTTTGCATTAAGACGAGGTTTTTCTTGATAATTTACCTACTTCCTTTTTGCTCACGCGGTTCGGCGCGGTTACGTAAACATCTTCATTTAGTATTATTACCCGGCACATCATAATTATCATGTTTAAGATTAACATTATACGTACTTACTACTTAGGTATAATAAAACTGTAACGGGACGATTTCTGTACAGTGTACTAATATTAAATATCTATGTTTTGAAATTTTTAACTTAATAATTATAATAATTATTTAGCGATTATCTTCTGCCCTCGGTTTCGCCGATCGCCCGCGTGAATTTCGGGTTTTCACAAATCCCGAGGGAATCGAGGATTTCTGGTTCCCGTTTCCGCTCCCTTTTCCAACCTTTATACCAGCTACTTTCAAGGAAGTTTGCTATAGTAATCTAACCACAGCTGTAACTATAGATTTCGGTTTTTTCAAAATTCCGTGGGAATTGTGGATTTTTTTCAGGATAAAAGTAGCCTATGTGTTAAGTGAGGGCATAATCTATCTCCATTCAAAATTTCAGCCAAATCGGGTCAGTAGTTGCGGCGTTAAAGAGTGACAAACATACACACAGACACAATCCTTTATAATATTAGGGTGATATTGGGTCAAGTATTTAATTTTTTTTTTGTCTTTCTTCCTGTGTGTCATCACGTTGAAACCTCTGAACGGGTCTTATTTAGTACCTATGTTTAATCTATACATATAATAAAATCGTAGTCCGTAGAATTGCCGTATCTGTACATTAAAGATTTTTGCAAAATAATAATTGATGTTATGATGTAATGGGATGTTAGGGTAAGTAATAGAACGTAAAAAAGCTATTTTTGAAATTTTTATCTGTTTGTCTGTATGTTTGTGCGCGCATCACGTAAAAACTACTAAATGGATTGAAATGACACTCGGCATGATTTAAGTTCTTACTATGTAGTAACATATAGGATACTTTTTATCCCGAAATTCAGCACGGTTCCCTTGGGAGAGGGGATGAAAGTCAAAATGTGTACCTACTTAGCTGTAATTCGTTAACGGGTGGTCCGATTTCATTCATTCTTTTTTTGTTAGAAAGGAGATAGTTTAAAGATTACCGGGTAATTTCTGAAAGGCTGTATTGATTTTGATGGGACTTTCAGTGGTGGATGTTTACATTTTTATCTACAAAAAGTTCCCGCGGGATTTTTAAAAACCGATATCCACGCGAACGAAGTCGCGGGTGTCCGCTTGTAGAATAATAATTAACCTGGAGGTGCACGAAACTTCGTTTAGTTTAAAGTTCACTCTAAAGTGTTATGTCTTTTTCTTCGCCAAACATAATGTGAGCGATGATAAGTTGTGCTGTTAGTGAGTGAAATAAATAAAGAAATATTATGTGCACCGAAGTGATGTGATAAAATGGTATGCTGTTAAAATAATATCTACAAAAGTTTACGAAAACTCATATAAATCCAAATTTTACGCTAGCGAAGTTGCCGAAAAATTCTAGTAAGAAAGATGTTGTTCTTTAAAATCTTGGGTCGAGGTGTTTATAGATGAAAATATATTATGTATCCACCACCACTACCACTACAGCCTTTTAACGTCCCACTGCTGAGCACAGGCCTCCGCTCTGATAGGAGTGAGGTATTTAGAGCTTAGAGTTTAGACCCACCACACTCCTCCATGCGGGTTGGCGGGCAATATAATATGTATACCAACATCTTTTTACTGGCTTTTTGGTGTAATAGCTAACTTGTTCGGCTTACACCCCCATGCGTCGAAAACTTCAGGTCTTGTACCTGATTTTAATATTTTTTAGAGAGATCTTACTCAATCACGCCGTAACTACTGAACCGATTTGGCTGAAATTTTGAATGGAGGTAGATTATGCCCTAACTTAAAACATAGGCTACTTTTTATCCTGAAAAAATGCACAGTTCCCACGGGATTTTGAAAAACCCGAAATCTATAGCTACAGCTATAGGTAGATTACTATAGCGAACTTCCTTGATAGTAGGTATAAAGGTTGGAAAAGGGAGCGGGAACGGGAACCGGAAATCCACGATTCCCTCGGGATTTGTGCAAAACCGAAATTCACGCGGGCGAAGCCGCGGGCATTCTCTAGTAAAAAAATAATTATTTCAGCACTTATTCCATCTACTAAAAATATTATTTTTAATTTACATTTTAAATAATTTCCAATTTCGGTCATCTCATCCCTAGCAAAGCCGTGGGAAAATCCAAGCAAGAAATATGATCCCATACTATGGATACCTAGATATCAATGTGGCTGGTCAAATGGTCATGATGCTCAAGGCACGTACCAATGCCCTATTAAAATACTTGTGTAATTGGAGGTAGGTAGCGTTCGGTATGCGCTCACGTGTCTTACAAATGCAATTAGTTTAAACGACTTAGATAAAGAAGACATTTAATTTTACGACTCTTCGTCAACCGATAACCGTGCACTGAGCCACTGACGGCAATAGATCACTTGTAGGGACTTCCACATGTCGCGATCTTGCGCCGCTTGTATACCTCGCTGTATCTGATGTCGTCAGTCCACCTAGTCACTTTATGATCTCAACATCTATAAGTTCTTCGAATTATGTACAACCAAGCCTCGCAACCCGCTGATCTTTGTCGGTGACTGTGGTTCATCCATAGATCTCTTTATTTCTGATCACGTAGAGAGCTATTATATAAAAAAAGCTGTGATAGCCTAGTGGTTAGGACGACCGACTTCTAATCGGAGGTCGTGGGTTCGATCCCGGGCACGCACCTCTAACTTTTCAGAGTTATGTGCGTATTAAGTATTTAAATATCACTTGCTTTAACGGTGAAGGAAAACATCGTGAGGAAACCTGCATGCCTGAGAGTTCTCCATAACGTTCTCAAAGGTGTGCCAGCGTGGTAGACTATGGCCAAAACCCTTCTCACTCTGAGAGGACACCCGTGCTCTGCAGTAGTGAGCCGGTAATGGGTTGATCATGATGATGATGATGAGAGAGCTATTTGACTGCAACTTTGACTTAAAAGTGGTGTTAAGTAGTAACGTTTGCGTTGACCTAGTTTAACTCCATTAAGGCCCTAAGGCCCACTTGTTCATTAGATGATTAAAGTAAAGTAAATTAAAAACCCACAAAAGAGACACTTTAGGTTATAGAAGTAAAAGTTTTTTTGACTTTTTAACAAAATATCTTGACACTTAATCATCTTGATTGTATAATGCTTGAAAAATTTAACTTAAACATTAATTTTATTTTAACACCTGATGTGTAACGGGTCGGAACACACGGGTGGCGCTATATAGCAGGCGGTCAAATAGCCGTCTATAAGGAGTCACAGCTGTTAGCTGCATCAGGCGCACCATAAAAATTATGTGATAATATGCATTTTCAGTAATGGTACATTACATACATTATTCATTTAGTATTAAACATTAACTTACCTACTTTAGTAGCCTAACGTGCAACAGGCGCTAAGTTATAACAGCTACATTTATAATACAAATATGCTCTACTTTTTAAAATTCGATCATTAATAATTTGTACATGCCCAAGAAATTGGTGGCAAATTAAGTGCTAATTGTTGTTTTTCGAACGCAGTCTAAATTTAACACTCGCGTGGCTATTTGTCACGATTTTACTTTCAGTGGGACGTCAAGATGCCTTGAAGTGAACGTGATTCTTTTGTGCAGCGAGAAAAGTTACTCTTTCATTCATACTTTGTTCCGTGACAAAAATATTACAATTCAACTCTTCACCGTGTAGATAAATCTAATGCTATAGTTTAACTTTTCCAGATAAGTTTAGTATAATTAAATGGGTAATTAAATATGGAAATTATATCAAATCGTGATGTTTTATCAAAAGTTAATTTTCATACTGAAAGTCTGATTTACTGGCACATAACATTAACTTGAAATGGTACTGAACTTCTGATCTCTTGACGTTACGAGTATTATAACAAACATAATAAAATAATGATTTTACTCTTTTTGGTACCTTTTTGGTGTACCAATCTCTGAACAAAATTGACAGGTCTGAGACTAGTTCCTGGTGGTACTTTTATTTTGCTGGGAACATTGTGAAATATTAAAAAAAAAATTATAATAAATAATATCTAATCCTTTTTTCCAGACAGTCAGACGGATATTCGACGTATGCAAGACACAAATATGCACAATAGCCATATCGTTCACACTCTTCAACACGGTCCGGTTGCCGCGGGAGGCCTTCAAGTATGGCGACATCCCGTACCTGGTCATCTATTCGTTCTGGTTGCTCGTGGTTGCGCTGCCGACGACGCTGTTGGAGTTGGCGATTGGCCAGCTCAGCAACCAGGACCCGGTTGGAGTTTGGAGAGCAGTGCCTATATTACGAGGTTAGTTCAAGTGCAGCGACTTCCCGTACCTGATCATCTATTCGTTCTGGTTGCTCGTGGTTGCGCTGCCGACGACGCTGTTGGAGTTGGCGATTGGCCAGCTCAGCAACCAGGACCCGGTTGGAGTTTGGAGAGCAGTGCCTATATTACGAGGTTAGTTCAAGTGCAGCGACTTCCCGTACCTGATCATCTATTCGTTCTGGTTGCTCGTGGTTGCGCTGCCGACGACGCTGTTGGAGTTGGCGATTGGCCAGCTCAGCAACCAGGACCCGGTTGGAGTTTGGAGAGCAGTGCCTATATTACGAGGTTAGTTCAAGTGCAGCGACTTCCCGTACCTGATCATCTATTCGTTCTGGTTGCTCGTGGTTGCGCTGCCGATGACGCTGTTGGAGTTGGCGATTGGCCAGCTCAGCAACCAGGACCCGGTTGGAGTTTGGAGAGCAGTGCCTATATTACGAGGTTAGTTCAAGTGCAGCGACTTCCCGTACCTGATCATCTATTCGTTCTGGTTGCTCGTGGTTGCGCTGCCGACGACGCTGTTGGAGTTGGCGATTGGCCAGCTCAGCAACCAGGACCCGGTTGGAGTTTGGAGAGCAGTGCCTATATTACGAGGTTAGTTCAAGTGCAGCGACTTCCCGTACCTGATCATCTATTCGTTCTGGTTGCTCGTGGTTGCGCTGCTGACGACACTGTTGGAGCTGGCGATCGGACAGCTCAGCAACCAGGACCCGGTTGGAGTTTGGAGAGCAGTGCCTATATTACGAGGTTAGTTCAAGTGCAGCGACTTCCCGTACCTGATCATCTATTCGTTCTGGTTGCTCGTGGTTGCGCTGCTGACGACACTGTTGGAGCTGGCGATCGGACAGCTCAGCCACCAGGACCAGGTTAACCTGTGAAAAGCAGTGTCTATATTACGAAGTTAGTACTACCTTTCAAAAAGCAGTGATGGCCTAGTTAAAGTTAAGACTTCGGCCTCCCTTTCAACTCTTCCTTTCAAAACCGATTCAAATCCCGACATACACCTCAACTTTTCGAAGTTATAAGCAGTTAAATACTACTGGCTTTAACGGTGAAGGAGAACGTCGTGAGGACAGGGCACGCCTGAGAGTTCTCCATAATGTTCTCAAAGATATGGCTGTCTGCTAGTATGCATTTAGCCAGCGTGCTATACCAGCGTGCTATGCCAGTGTACTATGGTCTAAAAAACCTTTTCAGTATGAGAGGAGACCTGTGGTCTATAGTGGGCTAGTAATGAGTTGGTAAGGAGCCTATGTAGTTTGCCAATCCGCATTTAGCCAACGTGGTGGACTATGGCCTAAAAAATCTTTCCAGTATGAGAAGACCTGTGGCCTTTAGTGGGCTAGTAATGAGGTAAGGAGTCGATGTAGTTTGCAACGACCGACATCACAAAAATATTCATAATGGGTAATAAAATGGTGACTTTTGTTCACAGGAGTTGGTCACCTCAAAATCCTAACGTCATACCTGTGTTGTATCTACAGCATGGTCTACATAGCACTGTCCGCCGCCTACATGATCTGGATAGGAAAGGGCACCTTCCCGCTGAAGGACTGTACAAAACTACACATGACTCCGGTAAGGATGTACTTTTACACCCAACAGTTGTTCCTGGCATGCGTCACAATACCCTATAAAGTATGTATGGTTTAGGAACGCGTAGGGGACAAACATACACACATTAATATTTATGTCTATAGATTTTTTGAGTCAGGAACCTTCGCGGGAGTGCACAAAAGAACCCACAAAAGTTCACCACAATCGGTTCAATAGTTTAGCAGCGTATAGAGGACTTACAGACAAACGATGATTTTTATGTATAGATACATACAGAAAAAAGAAGACAGAACAGATAAAAATTGTGGGCATTAAAAGGAGACGATTCGGAAATATATGAAGCGTCGGGGGAGTGCGTGTAGTACAAGAAAAAAAAAATCGTCATCCACCGCTGGACATAATATGTAGGTCTCTTGAATGGACTTCCACACGCCACGGTCTTAATGTCGTCAGTCCACCTAGAGGGGGGTCTGCCAACACTTCGCTTTCCGGTGCGCGGCCGGTTTGATTGTTCGAATCCACAATTCTATCTTAATTTTAATTGGACATTAATATTTTCTATCTAACATCTAACATTATTGTTGGCTTGATCTGCCACTTGCGATTATTAGCTATAGGTTCACATCGCACACCGCAGTGTAAGAAATAAGAATTTTTAACCCCCGACGCAAAAACGACGTGGTGTTATAAGTTTGACGTGTCTGTGTGTGTGTGTGTCTGTCTGTTCCCCTGTAGCGTTCAAACGGGTGGACCGATTTGAATGCGGTTTTTTTGTTTGAAAGGTGAATTTGTCGAGAGTGTTGTTAGCTATGTTTGATGAAAATCGATTCAAGATGGCAGCCGCTACAAAATGGTGGATTACATAATATTTTTTCACAACTCCCTTAATATGGATATCAAATGAAAGGGCTTGACTAGTAGAATAGCACTATGCAAATCTAAGATGGCCGCCGTCACAAAATGGCGAATATCGGGGGTTTTTTAATTTTTTAATTTATATGTTCATAAAGCACACAGAGTGACCCTCCCCACAGCTACCAATCAGTTACAGTAGAGTGAAGCGGAGTTCAGAGAAAAACAATAGCGTGTCTCGTCATGGATATGCGCAAACGCATATTGGACGTGTTTGTAAATAAAACAGACATATTTGTGTACTTTTTATACGCCAGTGTCTGTTACCAGATAGCAATAGCTAGCAAAAAGTTCGTAAACTAAAACCCGACTACGCAAGCGAAACCCGAAATCGCGGGGCAAGCAGCTAGTGGTGCCATCTATTATGTCTATCTGAAACTAATAATTAATAATCTAGAAAGCCGCGCGAAGGTCACTTCTCAATTTTTTTCGTAAATAAAATGTGTCACCCGTACCATAACAACGAAGCAATGGACACTTCATTCATCAAAATCAGTCCAGTAGTTTAGGCGCTACGGTGGTACACACAGAATCTCATACAAAATCCGCCACATATATATGTATACATACATATATACTTATACATACATATATACATACATACATATACATACATACATACATACATACATACATACATACATACATAAACTACTAAAATCATAACCCTTCCTTTTGGCTTTGCCGTAGTCAGGTAAAAAATAGACAGGCCATGTTATAGGTTAGGTTCAACACCCACTAGTGGAGGCGAGGCGATTTTTTTTTTTTTTTTGAAAACTCAATCTCGACTTTAGTTACTACATGCTCTTCGAAGCACCGGGCCGTGTAACACTGCTTACTTCCCAATTACTATGAAATAAGACACGGAAGATTCGAGAATCTAAAAAAGAAATAATCTACTTATATTCCAATTTAATTAATAAATAATTAAAATTTATTCAAACAGGAATTAGTAGGTAACATATTTTAACAAGATCTTATGTAAGTGTGTTATTTATGTGTGTACTGTTGTTTAGTTTTTAACCCCCGACGCAAAAACGACGGGGTGTTATAAGTTTGACGTGTCTGTGTGTGTGTGTGTGTGTGTGTGTGTGTGTGTGTGTGTGTGTGTGTGTGTGTCTGTCTGTTCCCCTGTGGCGCTCAAACGGGTGGACCGATTTGAATGCGGTTTTTTTTGTTTGAAAGGTGAATTAGTCGAGAGTGTTCTTAGCTATGTTTGATGAAAATCGGTCCAAGATGGCCGCCGCTACAAAATGGCGGATGATATATTTTTTCACAACTCCCTTGATATGGGTATCAAATGAAAGGGCTTGACTAGTAGAATAGCACTATTGCAAATTCAAGATGGCCGCCGCCACTAAATGGCGAATGTCGGGGGTTTTTTAAATTTTCAATTTACACTTGTTAATTAAAGCAGATGTAGCGCTACAGTTTTAAGCGAACATAAATTGCATTCTCGTGTTTGTGGTTTTCATTTTATATTTTTCTTTGTGAATTAAAAAGTTGTAGGGAAAGATAATTTATTTTATCCATGTCTCTCTCATAAATTCATAGCAATGTCTTTTTGACTGGATTCCGGCAATGACAGCAAGTCTTACGCCGGAAACACACGGTGTCGTGGCGTGTCGTGATGCGTTAGTTTCATACATTTAGTAAATACGACACAACACAACACAACCTACAAATGTGTCTCCATACTTACTGTATGAAACCGATATGCTTCTGGCGTGCCATGACACGCCACGACACATGTGTTTCCGGCGTTACTCTAACCCGAAATTTCAAATAATCTAAATCATACGGATGTAAAAAATGAAAATATGCAATTTTCAATTTATTTTATGATAATATAGGAGAAATGAATAAGAATGAATTTAATTTTTGGTATTATTTTCAGAATGGCTACGAAAACAAAATGAATGCTTCTGAATGTTTTAAGTGAGTATCAAATTATATTTAATAGTTATTGGATCTAAACGAGTAAAGCTGCAAACATATTGCTGAGGTGTAGTGTGTCCCAAGTTCCAATACTGCCATCAACCAATAAGAGTGCATTTCAATTGTCATCGCGCCCGAGTATTGCGTCAGTAGCGTACTCGTCTTCGTATAAAATGCATGAATACGATCGCCTTTTGCGCGTCACACCACATCACGGTAATGTGTTAATAGCTTTATTTTATATTTACGTAAAGAGAATTTGTCAACAAGATAATAATATTATTATAAGTAATAATTGTTTATTGTCATCCATAACAGTACCTGCTATACTTTTTTATACAATGAATAATAATTGATATTTCGATTTAATCGAAATATCATTATTATTATATAAATTTTATGCCGTAAGCTATTTTCAACGGTTTCGACAGCCCTATAATTTAAGTGCAGGTACAGTAAGCCACTGCAAAACATTAAAAACGCTGCATTTAAATTTCAACTCAATTACGAGATGCACATAATTGCTTTTAGCTCGAACTATTTCTGTCATACAACCCTTTGTTTACATAATAATTTATATATAAACTAGCGGTAATTGCAATAAAACCCTCCTCACACTATACGCGGTTGCGTTTTTTTTAGTACGAGGAACTGTAATATTTTAGAGTACAAGCATTTTAGTGTGACATTATTCATAATAACAAAAAATATAGTTCCTTTTATGTACCCGATTAGTAGTTAATTCACACTGAAATATTAATATTTTGAGTGAAATTTTTTAATAATTTGAGTGAAAATGGCATTTAAAATTCAATGCTGCTTCAATGCAAAGTTTTGGTATCTACTGAAATTGCTCGTAGATGCGCGTTTGGCCATAATATTATTATTAAGTATGTATCTCAGTGCGAATTCACTTTAAAGGATCCATTAGATGATAGGTAACTTATACAATTAGGATATGATGTAGTTGCTACATTCACTGCTGTTCGAGTAATCTGATGTCAATTCTGATGTCTAATGTGATGATTGATGTTTACATGATCGTTAACTGCATTGTTCTCTTATGTAGATTGTTCTCTTATGTCTAATGGAACCCTAAAACTTTTATCCCGCAACTATCAGTGACTACCGCAACCGAATCGCATTTGGTGTATTGACCAATTTAAAATCCTGGTCACAGACAACGCGTGACCTCAGCTCAGGTTCAAGATGCACAATAGAGATCTAGTAATTTATGTGTGGAAACTTGGATTGAAGAAAGAAGATCTATTTTAGTTTGTCATTACAGTGTTTCGATATTCGAAATCTATCACCATTTTACAAACTTGTACTAATTATACTGTATGAAGCCGTTACACTGCTTAGATAAGCGGAGTGGCTGCACTGGACCAAAGCTTTCCGCAGTTTGACGTGCTTCATAAAAATTTTGCTTGAATTAAACGATTCTTAGAGCTGAGGTCATATGCCGACTTTGTACATAGTGACGACGATGATCGAAATTCGAATATCGATACACTGACTTCAGAGTAAAATAAACCCAAAGACTCTTATTTTAAAATCGTGATTCAATAGTTCGAATATTTATTTTACAACATTTCCGCTTGGGGCGCTGGCTGTTTTCGAATGCTGAATATATTGGCGAACTCAAACCTTAATATAAGCCATTTTAGGTCCATTTTACTGTGAAGTCATTGTGATTCGATCAATAGTATTTTGTAAAGTTGTCGATTTCTGCAAAATGAAACTAAGCATTCATGCTTCTTCGCTATGAATTACGCGTTTATTGTGTTGCTGCTGGTTAGGTACATCGCTACCATTGCGCGTTGTATCTGACCAGGTCCCAAAATATATCGCATTAACAATTTCAGCTCGACGTTTTTGGCGCCATTCACCGAACAGCCACAGTATCTCGGCGTAATGGCGATTTTAATATTCGTTTTATGGTTCTTTGTGCCCATTATGTAAGTATTAATTTCACTATAACACCATTTTCATAAACAGTGTGCTGGCAGTGTATTTTGTTTTTCATTTTAATGTTTACAATTAGTGTCAGGGAAACTGTTTCATGGCTTCAGTATTTAAACACTGTGTTTCATTGGTTAAATTAGCTTATCGTGGTGTACAAATTATATACATATCTCTTTGTATATAATGTGTACTCTAATTAAAAATGTTTAGAGTTCATTCACGTTAGATAAACATTGACTTATCGAAGAGAATACTTTCTTAGTCCAGACCCAAATTACTTATTGAACCGTAACAATATTAACTTGTGCACATATGTACCTAATACTTAGAACACAATAGAAAAGTACTTAATATAAAAAAATAGATAACAGCAGTACTTAGTATACAGAAAAAGTTAACTCATAATACTATGGAATGATTCATAAAATACTCATTTTAACGAGTTATTGGTTACACAACGAATGTCTTTGTTTATCCCATGAATAATTAATACCAAGTACCGACATAATAAATAATTAGTAAAATAAATCTATGGTTCATTCATATCATAAGTCCGACTTTTTTATTCATCTACAAGTTAGCCATTGCCTGCAATCTCACTTGATGATAAGTGACGATGCAATTTAAGATACGGATACATCGTAGAGATATGGCAGTTTTTATTAAGTCCTACCCTCGATCGGTTGCTCCACTGAATCTTACCGGTACGCTAAATCGCTAGACGTTAAGAGCCCTCTCCATGGCATCGACAAATCGTTGGTGAGTGGAGTCTAAAACAGTGATTTCTGCATTTAGAGAGCGAGACGTCTTCAGTAAAGAAGAGTACTAAAAATATATACATAAATAAATAATAAATTAATTAAATAAATAAATTTTGCTTGAGATATCATGATTTTTAGTGAAAAACGGCAAAGTAAAAAGATGCAAATCTAAGTTTGGTATTTCGCCTATTTTAGCAAATATTTGGCAATTTTTTACATGAACTAAAGACATTTGTAATTATTATGAAGTAACCTATGATAAGACTTCGGTCGTTTTTCAATTTTCTAGTTTCTTATATAGTTTATTTACGCACGAAGTTGCCCCAAAATTTGCCCAAAAATAGTGATTTTTCAAGCGTCATAACTTTAAAAATAAATATAATTTTACTAATATTTTCATTTTATGGCATAGATAATGGAGATATAAATTGATATCTGGCTTAACTTTAGACCTATTGCGACAAATATTAGAATAATAGGCGTAATACGTTTGTATGGATAAGCGCTTGAAGAGAGCGGCCTTAAGGCTTCGCCGGTGGGGTGGTAACTAGTCACAGCTGAAGCCTCCCACCAGACCAGACCAGAGACAATTAAGAAATTTTAAATTCCCAAATTTTCCCTGCCGGGAATCGAAGCCAAGCCATCCCACTTATAAGATCACAACTCTCACCACTGCGCCAGAGAGGTGGACTGAACGTGTAATGAAAGTTAGCGTATACCTACTCAACCGTTGTCCTACGTCAGCGTCAAAAGCGATAATACGACGCAACGCGAAAATATCAAGCAGTAGCTGAGCCTCCACGTGGCCTACGTTGTCGCGTATATGAGTTAGTAATTTTCTATAGAGTCGTATCGAATCGACAAACGTGTCGTGTCGCATCGCGTATGCGTTACGTTTATCGTTCACCTAGGACAAAAGTCAACGGGTTAGCTTCGTTTGCGATGGAGCCCTATGGATTATAGATTGTACACTGACAAGTCTTTCGGACACATTGCTCGTTACACAGAATACCGATAAGCCAACATGTCTATGCATCGCATCAGATAAACGACTTTGGTTCTCGTCTATCAGTTCTTGCAAAGGGATATCTAGAACCATATAGGCGTCGGAAGTGTACATTTTAGACATGAATAGTTAAAGATGTTACATCATGGTTCTATAACCATGATGATCTAAGATAGGCTTTAGAGATTCTCTTATCAGAGATGGTATAATCTTATAAATTGGACCTTATAGTGTAATTTTACAATACATTTTAGTATCATTATCTTTAATAGAGCAAAAGTAAGTAGGTATATGCTACGCCACTTGATATATGGTTCATATTCTTGAGGATTTACTGGTTGTTGTACGACAATAGTGTAACGGATAGGGGTTTGAACCGTCGACCTTACGGTTTGAACCGTCGACCTTACGGTTTTTGATCCGCGTTCGACAACCGTTGCGCAGTGCGCTATTGGACTCTAAAACATTACAGTCGGCTTTTTCCTTACAAAATTAATATTCTCAACATCAGCAACTGATTGACATTTTTATTATAATCTCCCATAGAATAATTAGTTATTACCTAGCTACCAATATATGTACACGCGTCACGCAGTGTAGTGTATTTTCACACTAACATCCATCAATTTAGCATGTGTTTAGTACCTCCATTCACCATTCTGTGTGATAAATTGCATAGTGGGCGGACTACTGTAGACACCGATATGTCACTCCAGCGTCGGTCTACCGACGACTGACAGACAGATGTGCCCGACTGCCCGCCAATGATAGCACCCATTCGTATATGTATGCTCATGCATGCATTTATCGGGCATCTACGGTTTACATTTCGATACATTGAAACAGGGTAGGGAAATATCTGTTACTGGTATCAATGAAAGGCTTTCTATTTTATTAACCCCCGACGCAAAACCGACGGGGTGTTATAAGTTTGACGTGTCTGTGTGTGTGTGTGTGTGTGTGTGGGTGGGTGGGTGTGTGTGTGTGTGTGTGTGTGTGTGTGTGTGTGTGTGTGTGTGTGTATGTGGGTGTGTCTGTCTGTTCCCCTGTGGCGCTCAAACGGGTGGACCGATTTGAATGCGGTTTTTTTTGTTTGAAAGGAGAATTAGTCGAGAGTGTTGTTAGCTATGTTTGATGAAAATCGGTCCAAGATGGCCGCCGCTACAAAATGGCGGATTACATATTTTATCACAACTCCCTTGATATGGGTATCAAATGAAAGGGCTTGACTATTAGAATAGCACTATTGCAAATTCAAGATGACCGCCGCCACAAAATGGCGAATGTCGGGGGTTTTTTTAATTTTTAATTTATACTTGTTTGAAAATTTTATTTGTATTCTGTATACATCAATTGAGACATGATCAAACACGTATAGCTAATATTTTGGATTAATTGGATATTCGTTAGATGAACTCTCTGTTTTTTCTCTTCCATAAAACATCCTTTATTGGTATATTGGGCGAAGTGGTCGAAGTGGTGAGCGTTGTGATCTTATACTTAGAAGGCTCCAGCTTCAATTCCTTACAGGCGCAATTTGGGAATTTATATTTTCAAAGTTGTCACCAGACCGGTGGGAGGCTTCAGCCGTAGCACTTACCACCCTACCGGCAAAGCCGTGCCGCCAAGTGATTTAGCGTTTCGGTGCGATGCCGAGTGGAGATCGATCATACCTCTTCCGAGACTAGCCATCGGCATCTAGCATGGACGGTGGTAATCACTTAACATCAGGTGACCCGCTTGCTCGTTTGCCCGCAATTAATATAAAAAATAGCATCGTCACTAATCATCGGGTCAGATCGCAGACAAGGGCTAATTATTAATTATTGTAGATGAATAAAAAAACCACACGGTAATACTACGTACTACCCTACTACTGCGTATTTGATATCCAATACAATCACTTCTGTATGCATACTTTACATAATAATTTTTTTCAAAGAAAAATGAACCGACTTCAAACGAATCGAACTAAAAAGTTTAAAATAATTTTTTATTCATTTAGATTGACGATTAAACTACCTAACTCAAATGATATATAATTTTTTGAAGTCGGCGCCAAATGACTTCAAGTTCATTTCAAGTCGAAAATGTGCCCCCCGGGTCCCAGACTCACCCTCCGCGACTAGGTTCACCGCGCTCGCATTCAAAAGTGGATATTCTGATTTTACTTACACGAATTGAATGTGGTTTGGCGCCGACTTCAAAAAATTATATATCATTTGAGTTAGGTAGTTTAATCGTCAATCTAAATGAATAAAAAATTATTTTAAACTTTTTAGTTCGATTCGTTTGAAGTCGGTTCATTTTTCTTTGAAAATAATATTTTATGCTTTTTAGTGATTTGTTTTCTTTATATTAGGTAATAATAATAATAATATAAACGAGAACTATGTAAAATAGATTATGACCTATATATTATTAATTATTATTAAACATCCTGTGACATGTACATTTTATGTGTCATACTATAGGTGAGTGGTTTTATTATGTTCTAACCCAACCTAACCTAACTTCTGATCTATAAAAGATTAGTTTGTATGCGTACAACTCTTGTATAATTTGGATAGACCGTAATTTACAATCTATACGCGACTAGTTTCACACCCTTGCGGTTTGGCTTTGTATAAAATGGAAATACACTTAACCATGCACAAACTCCAAGGAATCACTCTATATGCAACTGTACTGACTTTTCCCAAAACTTTTTGCAAAAGGTCAATGATACGTAGGCGTAGCAGAGTGAAGTCTTTGGACAGAATAGCTATATCAGACTTCAGCAATAGGTCTGGCAATCTCAGAGAACATATAAGTGACATATGTGTACATTTATGCTTATAACTTCGTACGTAAGAATGATAACTTGATGTGTTATATACTAAAACCTTCTTGAAAGTATGTAGATAACGATAGTGAAACAATCATCAAAATCGGTTCATTAGTTGCGGAGATAATCGCGAACATACTTACATACATACATACATACATACATACATACATACATACATACATACATACGGGTCGAATACAGAACCTCCTTTTTTTGAAGTCGGTTAATAATATAATATTATTATTGTATTATATAAAGTATAAAGTAATATTAAATATTTTGATAAACCTCACAAATACCCCAACTAAGTACTTTGTATTTAAATACAAAATGAAAATAAGTTTATTAAAGCCAACAATCATATTAAAACTACTTACTTATTTTGAAACATCAACAAAATATCCACCCACGATTAATGTGTGGCTAAAGGATTACAATTTCAATACCGCATTACGTTTGCACTCAATTTAACATTTACTCTTCAACAAAGGTCGATTTGTTGTTTTATAATAATACCATTAAAATGAATACGGCACTTATTTTAGTTCAATTAGCCGCAAATTTAGTCGCTAATAGGGCAACCCTCAAAATAGCTTCATTAACTATTTCGGACAAAAGACTCGAATCCCTTAATGACACACTAATTTTGATCTCCGCACCCCGATTATCGCAAATTGTCCTTACGTTTCACTAAAATTGCCTATTACGCTATTTATAAGTATTACAAAAAGAACGTCGACTAGTTTTATAGGTAAAACATTTGTAGCTCAAAGGAGCTTCGAATTTAATTAATATTCCTCGATAGGAATTTCTTAATACAGTAAGCTGAATTTTCAAACATCAAACTCTAGAAAGAATACAGTTTTTGCATCATAATTACGAAAAACCATTTCTCTATTTTGGCCTATACCAGTAAATCGCTCATTAAATTATATTATCAGTAAATTTCTCATCCACCACTACAACCATTTAACGTCCCCTGCTGGTCACAGGCCTCCTCTCTCATAGGAGAGATGGATTTAGAGCTTCAACCCGCCACGCTGCTCCAATGCGGGTAGGAAAGCTTTAACGACTACTATCACATCATAGTGATAAATAACCGGGACCAACTGCTTTAGGTGCTCTCCGAGGCACGACGTTGGAACACCGTCAACTACCAACTCCGGACTGGCGCTAAGAATTTCTTGACAGAAAAACCCAATTCCCAATTATTTTGCCCGACCCGGGAATCGAAACAGGGACCTCGTGATATGCAATTGAATATGCTAAACCCTAGACTAACGAAGCAGTTAATTTCTCATCATAATTATATTTTTCTCATCACAAAGATAAATTCTTATACTTTAAAACAATAAATACTTAAAAATAAAAATTACAAATCAAATAAAACATCCAAATCACTGTAATGAGGCAAGGTGCCCAAAACGCTAGCTGCGTTACCTCGTTGAATGGCCAGACTAATATGCTGATCGAGGTAACTGCCAGTATCTTATACTTCATTTAATTTAAAATTAAAATTCATGTATTAAAAGTTAACAACTACACATATTTAAATAACTTATAGATTACTGATCCATGGATGTGTTTTGGTTTGCTTGTTGACCCAAATTTATCAATGTCTGAGCCACTGGTGGTAACGTTGTTATATCTAACTTCTGCATATCTGCTAGATTTACCATCAAAGATGCATTTTGTTTTATGGCACTTTCCAATTCACCGCCTTGACTTGTGATGCTTTTTATTTTTTGCACCTCTTCTGATATTGACAATGAAAGTTCATTCGCGGTAACTAATTCCACATGCAAATCTTGTTACAATATTTGTAAGGTCAATTGTCTAATCATTATGCTATTCCTTTCCAGGTTGTACCGCCTTCACAAAAGCCTCAGGATCTCCCTCGTTATATTAGCTCCGCTCATCATCACAGTTGCCATAATCTTGACCGTATTTTTATCGGACATAAACATATTGTCGAACATGCTCGAATCCTGCGAGCATTGGTCGCCAGTAACACAACCGAACATTTGGCATAGCGCGCTCGTACAGGCGCTGTTGTCAACACAGATAGTTAGTGGATATTTAATAAGCGCTGGAGGATCTTTATACAGACACTCTGATGTCAGATGGTAAGTTCTCATAGTGCTTAAACGCATAAACGGTCAACCGCGTGTGCGGCTAACCGCGCGGCTAGCCGCTTTTATATTTTTATATGCAACCGCTCATTTTGTACGCACTAAACCGCGACAAAATTCTATAAAAGCAGCTAGCCGCGCGGTTAGCCGCACACGCGGTTGACCGCTAATGCGTATGAGGGCATAAAGATTTGTTAAGTTTTCTGTATCTATCATCTGCTTAACTTTGTACACCATAATTATCTAGGTCCTGTAAATGTAACTATACTATATTTTATGCATTGCATACAATAATATCTAGTCGATTATATTCGCTTATCTAAAAGTTTGTGACAAGTAGGACTGGAGGAAAACTTACTTCGTCCAGATTTTTTATGTTATTAGATGCTTGCATTTGCTCATCTTGTGCATAATTCGTTATTTCATTTGGTTAAGATTATTCAATTTTTATTTAATTTAGTGTAGATACAAAAATGAAGTTACTACTAGAATTTATAACACTTTTCAGGACATCAACATTTGTAACAATAACAAATCTGCTATCGGGCTGGCTATCCGTATTTTTGTGGCAGTCAATAGGAGGTGCAGGAAAGAAAGATACTAGTTTTATTGCAATATTAGTTTTAATATATCAGTCTTCCGTATCAGAGAAGAGATCAAAGGAATGGCCGCTTTTGGCTTTCGCACTGGTGTTGGTATCAGGAATTGTTACCGTGGTATGTATAATTATTTTATTTTCCAATATTTATTTGTTAACGAGCGGATACCCGCGACTTCGTTCGCGTGGATATTGATTTTAATAATCCCGTGGGAATCATTTTGTTTTTCCTAAGCTCCTTTGAGCTTATACCTTGCTAAAAACTGTAAAAAGTTCACTGGCGGATGTTTAGGTACATCAAAATGTAAACATCCGCCAGTGAAAGTCCCATCAAAATCGGTCCAGCCTTTCAGAGATTAGCCAGTAGTCTTTAAAGTATCTACTTTCTAACAAAAAAAGAATGAATGAAATCGGACCACCCGTTAACGAATTACAGCTAAGTACATATTTTGCCTTTCATCCCCTCTCCCAAGGGAACCGTGCTGCATTTCGGGATAAAAGGTATCCTATGTGTTACTCCATAGTATGAACTTAAATCATGCCGAGTTTCATTTCAATTCATTCAGTAGTTTTTACGTGATGCGCGCACAAACATACAGACAAACAGACAAACAGATAAACAGACAAACAGATAAACAGACAAACAGACAAAAATTTCAAAAATAGCTTTTTTACGTTCTATTACTTATCCCTAACATCCCCCATTTATTATTTTGCAAAAATCTTCAATGTACAGACACGGCAATTCTACGATTTTATTATATGTATAGATAGACTATAATTTTAGAATATGATGTACCTATTGATAGCTCATTTTATTCATCAGATATAAAGCCCAAATTAGACGGTTGGTTTTCCGAGATTTTTGCTTTCATTTTCGAGGCTTCATCGATGAGACATCGAAAATGAACCGTCTAAACACAGACCGTTCATCGTTCACAGGCACTGTGCAATATCGTATCGTTGATCGTTCATCGCAGAAATGAACGATGAACGGGCCAGAACCATCTAATTTGGGCTTAACTGATTAATCATTATTATAATAATACATAGATGGAATTAGAATTAGATTGCTAAATATTTTATAAGAGCTTCTAAAATAATCTTAAAAATGTGTTATGTAGAATTAACATGAAATTTTCACTAGCCAAAGTGCATTCGTTAAAGTAAATAATTCCAGATAAACAGTATTCATGAGATTATTTTGTGCCAGCTGCAACCATGCTCGGTTAGCTTATTAAAAATTTGCATATAATCTGAACCTCCTGCCAACTCAATTACTGTCCAATTTTATACGATTGAAATAAAATTATCAACTTCACCAGTCGCTGTAAATGGAGGATATTTTATTCAAGTTCACTGCTGTAACTTTGTTTTAATTTTTTCATTAAATAAAATTATTTACTTTATATAATATACATCATTTGACTATGTTTTAATACATAAAACTTATAAATTATTTAGCCTCATATCCGCCAGTGTATTGCTTGATAATTTTATTACACTCGGGAGCTACATTAATTGGGTGTTTATCTAATTAGCACTATTCCCACTTCCGTGTATTAATACTAATAGATATTTGAGAAACATTATCATACATAATTGATTGTAAGTATAAATTTAAAATAAGAGTTCTTTTTCAACTGCTTTTTGTTCTTTACCAGGCCACGGTAAAAATTTCTAGTTTAGGAGACAAAAAAGATAAGCTGAATATCTACTACCAAAGTTAGTTTACCAAATCAGAAGTCACCATAAAACGATTAGATTGGCTACTTTTTTTTTAAATATAAATTGCGGACAAACGAGCAAGCGTGTCACCTGATGTTGAGTGATTACCGCCGCCCATAAACATTTGCAGCACCATAGGAACTACTTATGCGTTGCCGGATTTTAAGAAATTTGTTGATCTCCTCCTTGAAAATAACCCCATATCGAAGTTATGTGGAAACACCACCAAAGGGAGCTAGTTCCACAGTTTTAGAGTGCGCGGAAGAATAAGCTGTGATAGCCTAGTGGTTAGGACGACCGACTTCTAATCGGAGGTCGTGGGTTCGATCCCGGGCCTCTAACTTTTCGGAGTTATGTGCGTTTTAAGTATTTAAATATCACTTGCTTTAACGGTGAAGGAAAACATCGTGAGGAAACCTGCACGCCTGAGAGTTCTCCATAACGTTCTCAAAGGTGTGTGAAGTCTGCCAATCCGCTTGGCCAGCGTGGTAGACTATGGCCAAAACCCTTCTCACTCTGAGAGGAGACCCGTGCTCTGTAGTGAGCCGGTAATGGGTTGATCATGATGATGATGATGATGATGGAAGAAAAGACTTCGCACACTATTTTGTCTTGGTCTATAATATTGTAATACACTTAACGACTGGCATTTTCACACTCAACCAAGATTGCTTAAAATCAAATCCATCAAAACTAAAAAAACTGAATTAATTTTTCAGCTAACACTACTATTCCCCATATACGATAAACTACATCGAATAGCTGGGGACTACTGGCGGATCTTCGCCTGTGCGTCATCAGCTCTCGGAACTGCGCTGACCGTGTCTGTGCTGGCCCAAGGTCTGGATCTAGCAGCGGTGTTAGATGACCTGGTGATTCCGGTATTGGCTGTGTTCACAACGATTGTGGAAATAGTGGGATTCGTATTTATTTATGGTAAGAGTTTTGACTATTTTTTATAAGCGTCATCGTCATCTCGTACTACAAATGTCCACTGAACATAAGGTCTCTTGCAAGTGTCACCACAGAAGATGACCTTGTGCCGCTTATATCCACCGGTTACCAGCCAATTTTTCGAGATTGTCCGACCACCTAGCGGAGGTCTTCTGATTTTGTTTACTAGTGGGGGGTCACCGATCGTGCATCTGGAGTCTCCCGAAATATAAAATTGAGTCGCGAAATAAAGTAAAAATCGACGTATAATGCTCAAAAAACCGATGGGTCTACGTTGGCGTGACAAGAAAATGAGGGTTCACGAGTCGTAAGCGGGGGTCCACGAATTTTTTTATCTGGTTTCGATAGTGAAGAACTAAAATATTGGCTTGACTTCACCTTACAATGTAGGCAGATAATATTTTAAAAAGCTATGGAATATGAAAGTTTTTACTTGTAAAAACTTGTATATTCCATATTCAGTGTTTAACTTTACCCCCGTCCTTGTCACAGCTGGTCCACATTTGTGAGACAATGGTGTGACGTCACATATTTTGCAATTTTTCAACAAAATTTTGCTTTAAAATTTCTTAGTTCGTGTTTAAATAGTACCTACTTTAAAAATATTAGATTTTGAAATGTGACATCAAAAAATGTATGACCCCTTCCACCCCCTTGTCACACAATGTCACAATTCGTCCCCGTCGATGGACGCAAATTTCCATACTAAGATCTAATCTTCATATTTTTTTTCGAGTTTTGGGAATATGGTAGAAATGTGGCTGCAGGGGGTCCCCCGGAACTAGTAAAATTTTGAAAGTGGTCCATGAGAAAAAAAAGATTGGGAACCTCTGTTCTAGATGAAATCTCGGGAAACTGAGAACTCAGATAAATCGAACTTTTTTCGAATTAAAAGCGATATTTAGGCTTGCTTTTTATTAAAACCTTGGCCTTGCAGGCAGCAGGTTTAAAATGGCCAATATCACGGACATATTATTTATTCAAACTGTTTTAGCAGTTCATTAGAGGAGCAGGCCTGACCCCGATGTCAGAACTACATAGGTACAGTTAAAACGCCGAGGCAAATAATAAATTGATTACAATTGTTAATTCACGCTGACCCTAATGGTCAACTACGACAGGCTTTAACTCAATTAACTGAACTTATTGAATCACTTTGAAAACAGAGAACGGCGCGAATTGCGGAGTTTCCTTTTGATTTATTTATCACTAGTGTCTGCCCGCGGCTTCGCCCGCGTGAATTTCGGTTTTAAACAAATCCCGAGGGAATCGTGGATTTCCGGTTCCCGTTCCCGCTTCCTTTTCCAACCTATATATCTACTATCAAGGAAGTTAGCTATATCTAGTAATCTACCTATAGCTGTAGCTATAGATTTCGGGTTTTTAAAAATCCCGTGGGAACTGTGCATTACTGTGCAGCCTATGTTTTAATTCAGGGCATAATCTATCTCCATGCAAAATATCAACCAAAACGGTTTAGTAGTTGCAGCGTGATTGAGTAACAAACATCCAAACATCCACACTTTCACATTTATAATATTAAGTAGGATTTGTGAAACAAACTGAGAATGTATTTGTTACTTTTTTTTTTTTTTGGTTTTGAGTTTTTGGCTCTGCGGCTTAATTTGTATCATTTATTCCTGACGCTTATTGGTATACAGATACATTTTTCTTAATTTATAGGTTGTATTTTTCTACTCATAATGAAAACGGTTTATGCGTTTGGAGTAACTCCATTTATCTGAAATACTACTAAGCCGATTTTATTGCGGTATTTTGCATTGATGATGATGCAGATGTGTTTCTATAATAATATTATGTTAGATAGGTCGTCAGGAAGTTTTGCAGTAGATGTAAAAGGACTACGCCAATTTTGATGCAGTTGTTTTTTACATTACACAGATATCATCTCAGTGTGTCTTGGATATGTTTTGTGGTAATAGACTATCAGCTATAGCTGCATAAGTCATGGGTTTTTAAATTTTTTTATGTCTATTATTTTTATGGATTAATTACTGTAAACTCAAATTTCAGGTTGGTTCTACCTCACAGTAGATATACACTTCGTAACCGGTTCAAGGTTACCATGGTTCTGGCTATTAACCTGGTGGTGTACTCCAGCATTGCTGATGGGTGTCACTGGATGGTGGTTGCGATCTGTGCTGAGATCCTCGTGGGGTCACGGGCAGACGCTGTGGCCGTTGGGAGGGGTGTTCATCGGGATATTGGTAGTCATGGTGGTGATGGCAGCCGTGGCTGTTGCGAAGGAGGAGCAGTTTAATTTACTAACTGTGAGTATAATAATAACGTTACCAACTAATTTAACGTTAATTTATTTTTTTGCCTATGTTACTTTCTGTACTATTAACAATAAATAAAATTATAAAATAACCCTATTAGTACTAATTAATTAAAATGTATCTATCCATAAATTATATTCTATAACATTTTAAAATCTAATGTTGACCATAATGGTGTAAGCATAAACTCGAACGAGTTTATGCTTACACGAAAAGGTACTATTATTTACCCAATTTGTACTAATAAATAAATGAAATACCACATTTATTTTAAAATTATGATTCGTATATTTTGCTAGTGGTTAGGACGACCGACTTCTAATCGGAGTTCGTGGGTTCGATCCCGGGGCACGCACCTCTAACTTTTCGGAGTTATGTGCGTTTTAAGTATTTAAATATCACTTGCTTTATCAGTGAAGGAAAACATCGTGAGGAAACCTGCACGCTTGAGAGTTCTCCATAACGTTCTCAAAAGGTGTGTGAAGTCTGCCAATCCGCTTGGCCAGCGTGGTACTGGTAGACTATGGCCAAAACCCTTCTTACTCTGAGAGGAGACCCGCGCTCTGTAGTGAGCCGGTAATGGGTCGATCATGATGATGATGATGATATTTTGCTCTATTTCAATTCATTTGTATATCTCTTTTTTGACTTAGGCCTTTATTATCAATATGTTATCAATACAGTAATACTAATGTTGATTGTTGTTCTTTGGCAGAAAATAGCATCAGCTTTCCGACCTTCTCGACTGTGGGGACCGGAGGAACCAATGGCGAGATACATTTGGATGTCGCAACGATGCGTAAACGACAACAATTCCGAACAAGAATTCAACACTGATACCAAAACGTTTAATCACATTATAAATAAGTATCATGATAAATGCAACGAAATATACAACGAAGAATGGCTACATAGTACCGATATATACCAAAGTCCAACCAAAACACAAACTAAAAGCGATCTTCTCAAAAACGAAAATCCACTTTACAGTGATGTTGGAGCAATATATTCAATACCAACAGTATCGAGTAGTAAACGAAAAAAGAAAGCAGAAGAACAATTTAGATCACCAAACATATGTATCGCTAAGGGCGAATTAGGGGGTCCAGTAAATTGTAATTGCAATAGACATTTCCAACTCAATGTGCCCGATTTAAGGAACAACGAAGTATCGACTAGTCTGTAGATTTTAATCAAAAAATTCAAATCTGTACAACGTTTATTATATTGTCTAGTCGAGATAGGTATAGGAAGTACTTTCAATCACAAAAATGCTGCTGCTTATACGTACGAGTAATTTATTCTAGTGTTATTGAACATTCCAAATGTATTTTTAAAAATGTTATTATATAAAATAGTATAAGTAGACGTAAAAACTCTGATGAAGATGTGTAATTTAGTGCTATCAGTTAACTTTATATTTTTTAAGTATATCTTTTGGCACAGAAATTTGTGACAGTAATATTAAGAAAGATAGCATTGTGTAAGTGTGAATTTATACGTTTAAATAATTTTATTAAGGTGAATAAAAAAAACACGATCAATGAAAGCAAAATAGTTGATAAAATAAACGTTAAAATTCCTCAACATGCTGCCAGTGCCTTTTATTTATTTTCAAACAATAACTGCTATTTTCCATAATAATTGTATTTATTTTCCCGGTAGATATTGTACAGTTACACAATACACTACATATCTTTACATTGGAATAATTTATAATTTATTGAGACAAGCAATTATGCCTATCATCAGTACCGTCATGCTTCGATTGCTTGATCCAAAACTTTCTCTTTACTCGCTCTTCTACATAATCTATTCGTGATTAGGTAAGTTAAAATAGTTAAAGGTGCGTCCAGACTTGAACATTTCACCGAACCGAACAGCGAACATTTCGGCGAACTTGTTACGCTCAATGTGGACGGCGCGCTTGGAGCGCTTGAGATGGGTTACTGCGTAACAGTTCGGCGAAACTTTCGCCGAACTGTTACGCAGTAACCCATCTCAAGCGCTCCAAGCGCGCCGTCCACATTGAGCGTAACAAGTTCGCCGAAATGTTCGCTGTTCGGTTCGGTGAAATGTTCAAGTCTGGACGCACCTTAATATTACAAATGTACTAACTATTGGCAATAGACGGAGTAAAATCTAGCGTTTATAGACCCCCCCAACTATAGGTTTACGGACGATTAGTGTGTCGCTGGGAGTTGGACATAATATAGTTATCGATGAAAACCCTTTCAAGAAACCTATTTACAGCAGCTAAAAAAAAAGCTGTGATAGCCTAGTGGTTAGGACAACCGACTTCTAATCGGAGTTCGTGGGTTCGATCCCGGGGCACGCACCTCTAACTTTTCGGAGTTATGTGCGTTTTAAGTATTTAAATATCACTTGCTTTAACGGTGAAGGAAAACATCGTGAGGAAACATGCATGCCTGAGAATTCTCCAAAACGTTCTCAAAGGTGTGTGAAGTCTGCCAATCCGCTTGGCCAGCGTGGTAGACTATGGCCAAAACCCTTCTCACTCTGAGAGGAGACCCGTGCTCTGTAGTGAGCCGGTAATGGGTTGATCATGATGATGATGATGATGATTTACAGCTGCAGCAATGTACGACTATCGGTCAAAACGACGACTAGCTATTGCATGCGGTTCCACCTACTTACTAGACTGTAAAGATTGACATTGTGGCTAATTCTGTTGAACACAATATCTAAACTACGCTACATTGACAGGTTTAAAATAGTGTTATCCTTTTCCGCAGAAAGCATTTTGAAAGAGATAGGAGTTGATTTAGACTTGCCATTTTAGTTTAGTTTAAGGCGCCTCTACACGTTGGCCAACATGATGGCGGATATGTTGGAAGGTGTTGGGCGAGGAGTTTGTGTTCGCGTCCATACGTTGGAAGGTCGTTCAGTATGCTCCGGGCCAACCTGCGGGCCAACTTGCGGGCCATCGTTCCAATACCTTCCAACTCCCGCTCTACACGTTGGGCCAACATATTGGGCCATAAGATGAGCCAGCATGTTGGCGAACGTGTGGATGAGCAGTTAGAGATTGCGTAAAACAGAACAAGCCCCATCGCAATCGTAGAAAAACCAGTCCGAACAAATCTAATTTTCCATATTATTGTTTTGGATGGAACGTTTATTTAATAAGATAAAATAAAATAATAGATAGACATCCTTTTAGTTATTGAATAGAAGCAGGCGTTACTTTGCGAAAATCCATAATATATCTATAATTAAAAAGTCAAAATTATTTTGCTATAATCCACAAAACAGTCTTTGTACGGCACATGCAGTATGTGCTATGCCCTGTCAGCCCTCCTGCTGTTAAATATGCAGGAAAAACAAGCAACCAAGTGAACCCCGAGCACCACCACCGTGTAACACCACACAAATCCACCACCAAAACAAACTCGACGATCGTTTCACTTCGACACCAGATCATCCTCAGGAGATATCGACTCTACAATGAACAATTGCACAGTCTTCGCAATTGTGCATTGTAGAGTCTACATCTTTATACTAAACTAAAATATATACATTAATATTACTAAAATAAAATGTCTATTTTTTTTTCGAAATCCCCTACAAAAGGTGAAATAGGAAACAAACACCTTTCACAACTCAGCATGACGTTAATAATAAGCGAGTTTCAACTTTCGAATTCCCCAAGCACGTTGCAAAAATTACTTATTATTTCGAAAAGGGCAACGCTTGGGAAACTTAGTTTTCGAAATAAAAAGGGACACAAAAATGATAATCGTTCACGCAATGAGCAAGCCGCTGGGATAAAATGAAAAATGATCAAAGTTTTTAACATAAATCTTGGGGGAAATGTCCAGAAAGTGTTTCCCGTGGACCTTTGCCAGTGTGTTGCTAATAAATCTATTCTCCTCTTAACTTACTACGTGATGATCGTGGATACAAGTGTAGCGACACATTAGGTGTGCATGCAAGGCGTTCTGTCGACGTTAGCAAAACGCATTGCATGACGACACACGGCGCCGCGGAGGAGAGTCTATCCCGGCACGTCGCGACCGTTAGACGGGTACTAAAATCACTGTAATTAATAATAATAAAATTGGTAATTGTGTTTGGACATATTAACATTAAACAACCAGTAACTTGATAAAGCCCTTTATTTATTTATCATCTTTCCAACAAACATTTAATTACCCAGCTGGTAACATATCTACCAAAGTGGTGACCCCGTGAAAAAACAACATGCAGCCTGTACCAGCACCCGGGTCGATAAATAACCTGGCAGCGCCCGTACCCCAGGTAAAGGAAGAAAGGATGGCGGAATTGGCAGCGATTACCGTCACATCGCGCGTGCCTGAATTCTGGGCAGACCACCCAAGGTTGTGGTTCCTCCAAACGGAGGCTATTTTAGCCCCACAAAAAATGTCGGACGAGGCCCGGTACAACCTTGTCATCACCAAGCTGTCCAAAGAAGCCATACAACAAGTCACAGATATTCTTATCACGCCGCCGGATGCACAAAGGTACGAAGCACTGAAGGCGCGCCTCCTCGCCGTTTACGAGGAGTCGGAGACGCGCCAAATTCAACGACTCATCGGCGAAATGGAACTGGGTGACCAGCGGCCGTCGCAGTTATTACGACGCATGCGTGACTTAGCCCGAAGTAAGGTGCCAGATGACACGCTTAAAATATTATGGCAGAGCCACTTACCTGCCGCAGTCCAGGGAATAATCGCGGTGACCGAAGCGACGGAGTTGGATGTCCTTGCGCGCATTGCTGATAAGGTAATAGAAACAATTTCCCCTAACAATGTATTCGGACAGAAGGGTCCGCAGCTCGCGGCCATTGCAAGACCCAATGGACCGCAATACGGTCCCAAATACCGTTCGCGCTCCAGGGGACGCTCACAGGAAAGATCCAACTTTCCAACGAACACCAGACCCACCACCACCAGACCGACGCCCAAAGACAGGAAACCGGATTGGCTGTGTTTTTACCATTTCCGCTATAAGGCCAAGGCACGTAAATGCGTTGCCCCGTGTGCGTGGAAGCCGGCGGAAAACCAGGCGTAGTACAGGAGGTGGCGGGACCCTGTACCCATACTACAAGTAACCGTCTGTGCATCACGGATCGTACTAGTGGACTTCGATTTCTAGTTGATACAGGAGCCAATGTTTCGGTGCTCCCCGCACGTAAGTCAGCTAGTGTTAATAGTGCTACTTATAAACTTTATGCTGCCAACGGAACTGAAATAAGTACTTACGGTGTTAAAACATTAGTGTTAGATTTAAACATGCGTAGACCTTATCGTTGGACATTTATATTAGCAGCAGTGAAACAACCTATTTTGGGTGCAGACTTTTTGACCCACCACAGACTCTTAGTAGATTTAAGCAACCGAAGGTTAATAGATTTAGTAACTAATGTAAATAGCTTAGGCTCTATAGTATCTTGTAACCAACCTAGTTTAAACACGTTGGATACATCGCATCCTTATTTTAATATTTTGTCAAAATACTCAGACATAACGAAACCTGTGTCTTTCAAGGATACCCCTAGGCATACAGTGTTTCATCACATAGAGACGACAGGGCCGCCCGTGCATGCGCGTGCGCGCCCCCTCCCTCCCGAAAGGTACAAAAAGGTAAGTGAAGAATTTCGCATAATGCAGGAATTGGGCATTTGTCGTCCTTCGAAGAGCGCATGGTCAAGTCCGTTACACGTTGTTCCGAAGAAAAACGGAGATATTCGACCGTGTGGCGATTACAGACGACTCAATGCTATTACGAAACCGGACAGATATCCAATTCCGCGTTTGCATGATTTTACTTATATATTGTCTGGTAAAAGTGTTTTCAGCAAAATCGATGTGAATAGAGCATATCACTGTATTCCTGTTGCTCCTGAAGACGTTGAAAAGACTGCGATCATCACCCCATTCGGATTATATGAATTTCCTCGAATGTCGTTCGGTTTGCGCAACGCAGCACAATCCTTTCAACGCTTCATGAACAATACAGTACTACAAGGTTTAGGTATCGAACGAGCCGACGGAACTTTTGAACCTAGTTCAGAGTTCATATTCTGTTATATTGACGATGTTATTGTAGCCAGCGACTCGAGTTCTACACACGAACTTCACCTGGAAGCCTTATTTAAACGGTTAAATGAATACGGTATTACAATAAATTTATCGAAGTGTTCATTCGGACAGTCACATATCGAGTTCTTAGGACACGAGGTGACCACCGAAGGCATAAAGCCTTCACTTGATAAGGTCCAGGCTATTATCGATTTCCCTAAACCGGAAACAGTCGCACAGCTTAGAAGATTCATTGGTATGGTGACGTTTTATAGACCTCACCTACCAAACGCAATGAAATATCAGGCCGAGCTCAATAAATACATCGTTACCGCGAAAAAGAACGATAAATCACTAATTGTTTGGGACGATTCAGCTAACGAAGCATTCTTGAAATGTAAGAAAAGTCTTCAGGAAGCTGCGACATTATCTTATCCCATACCGCACACTCCACTAGCGTTGATGACGGATGCATCAAATACTTGCGTAGGTGCCGTATTACAACAATTAGTCAACGGTCATTGGAAACCATTAGGTTATTTTTCGCGCAAATTAACAGACACTCAATTAAAGTATAGTACATACGATCGCGAATTGTTAGCCGTATACCTAGCTATAATTCATTTCAGAAAAATGTTCGAAGGAAGAGCGCTTACCATATATACAGACCATAAACCGCTCACCTTTGCATATAGTAAACTAACTAGCGATAAAGAAACGCCTCGCAGAACTAGACAACTCATGTATATTAGCGAATTTACAACGGACATTCGATATATTCTCGGTAATGATAATGTAGTCGCCGATTCGCTAAGTCGAATAGAGACAATAACATGTCCAAGTAGTTTAGATTACGAAGAAATCGCTACCGCACAGAGCGATGATACCTACATTGCACAATGGAAACAAGACGCTACTAGCAGCGTAAGCATTAAAAAGGTATGTATGCCTAATGTTGCAACACACATTTATTGCGAAATGTCAACCGACAATATTAGACCTTATTTACCTAAACAATTTCGTAAATTAGCTTTTGACTTAGTTCATAATTTAAGTCATCCCGGAATTAATACCACACGTAAACTAGTATGTCAGCGTTATTTTTGGCCAGGTATGAATAAAGAAGTCAATAACTGGACCAAGACTTGCGTTCAATGCCAGAGAGCGAAGGTTCAACGTCACACCGTATCCGTTTTAGGTCGATTTGAACCGGCCGGACGTTTTGAACATATCCATACTGACATTGTTGGTCCATTACCAATCACGGTCGACGGATATAGGTACTTACTTACCATTATCGATCGCGCCACACATTGGCCGGAGGCATTTCCACTTAAAGAGATTACAGCGGAGGCCGTAGCGAAAGTCATTTATGACGGATGGATCACCAGGTTCGGAATATTTCAGCTCTTAACTACGGACCAGGGCCGTTCTTTTGAGAGTAAATTGTTTTCCGAACTTTTGAGGTGCATGGGCGCACATAGAATTAGAAGCAGTCCTTACCATCCGCAAAGTAATGGAGCTATAGAGAGATGGCATAGATCACTCAAGGTCGCTCTCAAAGCCCGACTTAATACTACTTCGTGGGTTGACGAGTTACCTACCGTTTTACTAGGACTCAGAACTACCTTACGAAGCGATTCCAACATTAGCGCCGCTGAATTAACCTACGGACGCACGTTACGGTTGCCAGGCGAATTTTTCGCGTCAGCGAAAGAGGAAACTACTGACCCGATTACATTAGTACAGGACATACGAGACAAGATACGTAAGTTGAAGGCCGTTCCTGAAAGACAACGAGATTCTCGGACTTTATTCATCCATCCAGATCTAAAGTCCGCTGAATATGTATTCGTAAGGAATGATGCAGTTCGTAAACCCTTACAGACACCTTACGACGGTCCTTATCGTGTCTTACGTAGAAGCAGTAAGGTATACAAACTTCAACTTCCTAACAGACAACTAAATGTATCTATAGACAGACTCAAACCTGCCTATATATTAAACGACTCATTGACGGATGACATCATGACTGATAGTGATAACCCTACGATCAAAGTATCTAGAAGTGGTCGAGTTATTCGCCCACCTATACGTTTCAATTTATAACTTACATGTATCCATTTTACCTTGTAAGCATAAGTAGTTAACTAAGAAATTATAATATGCAACTAAGTATAATAATTATTAAGGTTTTATGACACATACACATTTATATGAACGATCATTTATTATAATATTTTATTTGCAACTCTTAGCTATTGTGTTCTACTTTTTAAACATGCAAATCTGTCAAAATATCGTATTTATGTTAAGATGTAACTTCTTCTCGTAAAAATAATTTTTGGAGTGCATTAGTTAATTAAATTTCAAAGAGCTAACACGTCCATGATTTTTACAAATATGGGCAAAAATCAGTCTAAGGAACAAAAGGAGCAGATTATAATAGCTCAGAACTCAACAGAAGTAGAAGCGCACATGTCTCGGCAGAGCGTTTTAACCATGGTAATCATCGGGTTACTCCTGCTTATCGTTGGGTGTGCCTTGATCCGAAAGGTTCGTCGAGGCATTCGGCGGCAGTTCCGCAGCCGCATGAGGGCCTGGCTCCGCGAGGAAGTTAGTGGACCAGCGGCAACCCTTACGCACGTGCAAGTACAGCCGGCAGTAGCAGCACCAGCAGCGGTCGCGAATCTCGCACCAAATCCCGCGCCTGTTGCTACCCACTACGCGTAACACGTTCCGTAATTAATTCTTTTGTACTTATTCATTTTTTATTACTGTTATCATGACTCCACAAATTATTTTTACCTTTAACCATACTTATCTAGATATAAAATTTATTTTTATGTAACTAGTTCATACTGTGTATTGTGAAACCTACCGTGTCAGCGCACTCGGCGAGCGCAGCTGCCGATCATATTACAGAGCGCTCAGCAATGTTTGCCCCAGTGCAATTGTATGTTATTATTATATTTTGTAACTACTTAGTTATCATGTTTGAAATGTATTTAGTTTTGCTTTCATGTAGTATCAACCTTTCTTTTTACAAAAAGGGGAGGTTGATGTAGCGACACATTAGGTGTGCATGCAAGGCGTTCTGTCGACGTTAGCAAAACGCATTGCATGACGACACACGGCGCCGCGGAGGAGAGTCTATCCCGGCACGTCGCGACCGTTAGACGGGTACTAAAATCACTGTAATTAATAATAATAAAATTGGTAATTGTGTTTGGACATATTAACATTAAACAACCAGTAACTTGATAAAGCCCTTTATTTATTTATCATCTTTCCAACAAACATTTAATTACCCAGCTGGTAACATATCTACCAAACAAGATATTATTGTAAACCTTTCTCGTGTAATGTTCTAATTAATCATTATTTATGGTAAACACCACATTGAAATCCACGTAGAAGTAAATGTGGATACACACTCTTTTTTACTATTTAGAGATTTAAGGTTGAGTACCTAGCGCCAGTTTTCTACAATTAATACGCCTATAATAATGTAATAACGCCTACATAATAATATGTACGTTTGTTTCTTGACAACGTTCTTATGGTCAGAAATGTCCATACAATTATTGTCAAATAACAACGTTGGTAAGTAACTTATCGACAGAGAAATACTAAAATGCAAAGAGAAAGTAATTCTATCCAATTACTGGCTATTTTCATTCCACCTTGATTACCCAAATCTCATTTATTTTCATTCCACCTTGCTTGACAATAATATCAGGGCCAGTATAGCAATCATAAAGATCTAAGTAACACTGCCGGGAATCGAACCCGAGACCTCCCAATTCGCCAGCTAAAAAGACAAAAAAAAAAGTTAATTTTCACATAGTGGAGGGATTTTCAAAATAATAACGTTAATATGGAAGTTTGAGAATCCAAGCGCACGAGAAAATTAGGTAATTCCTGATTGTCAATAGCCCACTTCTATCTAGCGAAATGGTTATCCAATAAAAGTTGGTCCGTCGGGACTAATCTCGCCGGCCGTGCTACAGATTCTGATCAACGGCACCCTAGTGAGACAAATTATGTAATTTGTTTCACGTCGCACGCGAGACTGCCACCGTGCTTGTGTCAAAATAGAGGGTAGATCTGAATTATTTGTTTAATTTCGTCATCGAAGGTCAGATGGGCTGTGGTGCCGTGGTGTGAACAGTGAACGTACTCGCGGCGCGATTCTTGAGGGACGTGGGTTTTGTGACCTGCCTTAAAGGTAAATACTTTTAAAAAGTTTGCCTTCAATTAGGTAAATAATTAGGTATAAATAATAAAAATATGAATGAAAGATACAAAATGTACAAGAATTAGGTTTAATGGATTTACAGCAATCTTTTCGTTTGATATCGTCTGTAGTGGATAGTTTGGGGTCTCCCAACCCTGGGCTCTCCAGTGCGAGGCCTCCATTCCAGCACCTCAGGTTTCCAAAGGGTGAATACTTTGTTGTACACTACAGTACAGAGAATACAAGAAAACAGAAAATACAAGACAGGTCGAAGTTACTTGTTTATGTCGTTATTCAAGAGTATCTTTAAATTAATTTAATTTTCAGCGAAATAAAACAGTAATTTATAGCCCACAGAATATTTTCCACAATACACTTAAATACATCTCGGAAAACTAAGGACATTTTTCTCACGGGCGAAATTCAGTTACCTTGATCGTAGCGTTCTATACGACGGGTAATAACCACGGCGCAAGAAACCCCCGGGGGCCGCGTCGTAAGTTACGGCCGCATTTGTCCCTGCTTCCTACACTGCCCCGATTTTGTGCTGGGCAGCTAAAATTCCGCTTATTGAATCATATTTCAAAAAAAATTACTGTCTGTAAATCGTCTGTAACGTCGGACGATAATTTTACGTGATAACGTCATAAGAAAACATCGATGAAACCGAATGCTTAGGCCAATTGTACCTTTCTATCACTTGTACGCTCGGCTAAGGCGGAACGTGACAATGAGTCATGATTTATCGTGCGTGCAGCTGGCGTTCATCGATTTATAAGAGGTTATCACGACATACTTTGCTCAACAGCTGAAATCAGTCATCTCAACCAAGAGACATCCACTACATCGATAGACACTCATACATTTTAACTTAAAAGTAAGGGCCGGTCCCCATGGTTAGGTTATAACTGTTTAGTCACAAAATTGTTTCGATTTACGTATCTTACTTTACGTTTTAGCAATGACATACACGATGGAGCTCTTCTCGATTGAAATGCACAGCAAACTAAGTAGAAATTATTAATTGCAAACCTAATAACACATCTGTGGCGAAAAACAATCCCGAAAAGGGTATCGACTCAGCATAATACTGCTGGTAGCTGGACTCTAGATTAGTGCAGCTATACTATCCCACGCATACATCATCGCATATACTCGTATTTTAATTTTCCTAATGTAGCAAAAAATAACATGTACGGTTTTGTAGGTATAATATTTTTTTTTTTTACATTTTATTTGATAGATTTTAAGGAAACACATTGATAAAAAAAGTTTTCGTGCGCTTTAAAAGTTTAAAAATTAGAATTTTGCATTAGTTAAAAAATTAAGAAGCGCCATTTTATCCCCTTCACTTGTACGTTATGGTGTTAATATTAGTTGTTATTAATTTAGAGAAAATACATATTTTCTCAGCTAAGTGCTTCCGTACCACATGTACGTTCACCCTCTTAAATAAAAAGTTGTTATACTTTCTTTTGTTTTAATTTGTGAATGTAAGACTGCCAGTATGAAATTATTTATGTGACAGACTTACAATAAACTTAAGTTATATTGTAACATGAGGGTAACCTTTTTATTAAGTAACACACTCAGCTAAGTTTTTTGTAGACATCGAAATAAATCAAAATAATTCTAATGAACTATTTATATAATAAATTATATAACTAAACGAGCTGATGCCCGCGTAAATCGTATCATAATCGTAAATCTCATACAAACTTCTAACCCCTATTTAACCCCCTAAGGGGTTAATGCTGTCATTTAGTCACCTTTTCCTTTTATATATTTAGATATAATATAATAAAACTGTAACAGATCCAATTCTGTACATTGAAGATATTTTGAAAATTTTTATTGGAGGGCACTCTATAATCGATTCTGAAACCAAAACTGCAATTTGTTTCATTTTTGTCTGTCTGTCTGTCTGTCTGTCTGTCTGTCTGTATGTCTGTCTGTCTGTATCTTGGCCGCGCATCACGCCGAAACTACTGAATAGATTCGAATGAAACTTGGTACGATTTGAGTTTATACTCCGAGGTAGGACATAGGATACTTTTTATCCCGAAATTCAGCACGGTTCCCTTGGGAGAGGGGATGAAAGTTAAAACGGGTATTTAGCTGTAATTCATTAACGCGTTGTTCGATTTCACTCACTCTTTTTTTGTTAGAAAGGTAGTACTTTATATATTGTCCCGTAAATATTTCAAGGTCATAGGTTTTTTAGTTCAGAAATGACACACATTTATTGGGTTCAAATAACTTGGGACCCGGATCTTTGAACGTACGGCTTATTTTAAACTGGTGTGCGTTTATATTTTATGTTTGTCGGTCTGTCTATTTGTTCCAGCTAATCTCCGAAACGGCTGGATCGATTTTAATGGAACTTTTAATGTTATAAGGAGTAACTTAAGCTACATTTAGTTAGTAGTACATAAAAGAATTATGGGATCCGATCCTATATAAAAACCTATATCTACGCGAACGAAGTTGCGGGGGTCAGCTAGTATTTAGATAAAATCGATCGGTCTGTACTTTCGAAGTACTGCCTCTTATTTAGCTAATATTATTATTCCAACAATAGCTGTGATAGCCTATTGGTTAGGACGACCGACTTCTAATCGGAGGTCGTGGGTTCGATCCCGCGCACGCACCTCTAACTTTTCGGAGTTATGTGCTTTTTAAGTATTTAAATATCACTTGCTTTAACGGTGAAGGAAAACATCGTGAGGAAACCTGCATGCCTGAGAGTTCTCCATAACGTTCTCAAAGGTGTGTGAAGTCTGCCAATCCGCTTGGCCAGCGTGGTAGACTATGGCCAAAACCCTTCTCACTCTGAGAGGAGACTCGTGCTCTGTAGTGAGCCGGTAATGGGTTGATCATGATGATGATGATGATGATTATTCCAACGATAGCACAGAATTTTAATTTTCTTGTCTGTCAGTCTGTGTGTTAGTTACGTGCTAGATTATCTTCGAAACAATATAACTGATCTTGACTTATGGCACAGAGATAGTTTGCATTCTGAAAACGGACATGGCTTTTTGGCATGGCATGGAAACGGACTTTTTATCCCAAAGATTTCACACGGGATTTTTAAGAAAGGAACTTAAATCCAGTGCATCGTGTAGTCCTTTTACACTACCAATTTATACTTTATAAGTTTATATGAACGCGCTAAGTACCAATAACTTATTGTTCAAAACAAACAGTAGCTAATCCCGTTAAATCTCCTCGGAACATATTACTAGTAAGTTCTTAAGGAGAAGTAATGAGACTATTCACACAAAATACACCGGTCGAATCGTCCCTAATAAACATCTAAACCCTGAACTATCGGTCCGGATCTTTGGGATACGGCTTAGTGAATTTCTAAGCAATAGTTGCATATTAGTGCGCCTTTAACGCTTTTGATCGTTCTCTTTTTGCAGGCGGTTGATATATATTTCAGAAAAAGTTTGATTATAAAGTCTAGGTACCTAATACTAAACTTTGACGACCTCCCTGGCGCAGTGGTGAGCGCTGTGGTCCTATATCTAAGTGGGAGGCCCCGGGTTCGATTCCCGGCACGGGAAATTAGGGGTTTCCTAATTTCTAAATTGTCTGAGGTCTGGTCAGGTGGGAGGCTTTAGCCGTGGCTGGTTACCACCCTACCGGCAAAACCGTGCCGCCAAGCGATTTAGCGTTCCGGTACGATGCCGTGTAGAAACCGATCAGGGGTATGCATAACTCTTCCAAGTTAGCCCGCTTGCCTCATAGACTGCATCATCAATTACCATCAGGTGAGATTGCAGTCGAGGGCTAACTTGTAGTTGAATAAAAAAAAATACATTAACTATATTTTTATTTGACACTAGCTGACCCCCGCGACTTTGTTCGCATGGATATACGTTTTTATATAGGATCGGATCGGATCTCATAATTCTTTTATGTAGTACCTAAACTAAATGCAGCCCAAGTTACTTTTTATAACATCACCTATCTGCCATTGAATGTTCCGTCAAAATCGATCCAGCCGTTTCGGAGATTAGTTGGAACAAATAGACCGACCGACAAACATAAATTTAAACACACAACAGTTTAAAATAAGCCGTACGTATAAAGATCCGGGGCCCAAGTTATTTGAACCCAATAAATGTCTGTCATTTCTGAACTAAAAAACCTATGACCTTGAAATATTTACGGGACAATATATAAAGTACTACCTTTCTAACAAAAAAAGAATGAGCTAAATCGAACTACGCGTTAATGAATTACAGCTAAATACACGTTTTAACTTTCTTCCCCTCTCCCAAGGGAACCGTATTGAATTTCGGGATAAAAAGTATCCTATGTCCTACCTCGAAGTACAAACTCAAATCGTACCAAGTTTCATTTGAATCCATTCAGTAGTTTCGGCGTGATGCGCGGCCAAGATACAGACAGACAGACAGACAGACAGACAGACAGACAGACAGACAGACAAAAATGAAAAAAATTGCAGTTTTGGCTTCAGTATCGATTATAGAGTGCCCTCCAATAAAATTTTTCAAAATATCTTCAATGTACAGAATTGGGTCTGTTACAGTTTTATTATAATAAAGAAGATTTGAAACTAAAATACTTATTTAATTAAGCAAAATACTCGTACACGGAGTACAAATTACTTAAAAATTACACAATAACGCTGGCCTAGCGAAAAACAAAAGCCTTTTTCGTTTGAGAAACAGCGTTTTCATCTGAAAGATTTAAAAGGGTGGAACACCCGGGGGCGTTTTTAACCCTCATCAAATAATTTACATGAAAGCTACTTAGTAAGTGGCAAGATGAATTACGCAAGTACCTACCTCGCTATGTGAATAAAAACTGTACGTACATACTTATTATATCTTTTTGTTACTTTCGAGCAAAATATTAGAGTATCTCTTCGGATACATTTTTTTTTATAAAAACACAAAAATGTGTTTGTTTTAAAAGTAAAAGACTTCGCCTATGGAGTTGGTTTTAGCATTTTGAATAATTAATTATTGTCGTCGTGGTCAACTAATAGACGTCCATTGCTGGTCATAGATCTCTTGTAAAACTTCCAAAAACCGCGGTCTTGCGGCGCCTGTGTCCAGCAGCTTCCTGCGGCTCGACCGATGTAGTGTGTCCACTTAATGAGGATCGTTAGGGCATGAAATTGCAATTCCAGCACCTTAGGATTCCAACGTCCGTCAGTTCTTCTAACGGAGCAAATCCCCGCTCATTGTTACTTCAGTTTCGTAACCCTATACGTCAGTGACTATGGCTCTTCTGCGGCTCTCCTCACTCTTCTACGGATTTCCTTGCTTCTAATTTGACCACATAGAGAAACTCCAAGTATAGCTCTCTCTATTGCCTCCGAGACTCCGAGATTTCTTATGATTATGAGGCCCAAAATTAGCGACTATCTTTCGAAGCCGTGCCATTACTGGCAACATGCATTGTTTGAATCATGAGATCAAGAAGTTACTCCTAAAATATGTCTCCAGATAGAAGATAGAACAAATCTTTTACTTCTAGCACATGTTTGGCATTTTATTTTTAATATTCATTTTACCAACAAGGCAAGAGGGAACAAAATGTGGTTTTAAGCATTTACTTCAGCTTAATGCCTTCACAGTAAACTTGCACCAAGATTCAAGAACAATGCTCTTCATATGAGGTGAAACGTACATTGCATTTTAAGCTCTATTGCATAAAGCTAAAGAATATTTTCTTATGTAGGTACTTACAGTTTGCATTACCTTGGGATCATAGACTAAAGAAAAAGAGGTTTATAGCGCTATTGAGTAAACATGATAATAGAAATAAAGCCAGTTACTATTATATGTATCACAGAAGAGTACAAATTTTTGCGAGAAGAAAATCAAAGTTAGCGAGAATAATGCGCAATTATAAAGGTTTCCATTTATCTTTGTTTGTTTTACTTGAACGGCTTAGAATAGGAATAGGCTTATGAAGGTACAACTTTACAACCTATGCATGCATGTATGACAGCTTAAGAGGAAATGTGGTTCAAGAGACTTTTGAAAATTAGGTATTTGAAAAAACTATCGTTATCGCGTTGGACCGTCCCGCGCCTCAAATTCGTGCAATAAGGACTACTGCAAATCCGACTCAATAGCCGTAAGTAAAAAGTAATAATTCGAGGTTTGGCTCTCTAGTGTTTCCTCCTCCAATATTGGACCAATATATAAGATATTTCGTAAACTGAATATTAAGGATATATACTGTGTCCCTATGTTTTGCTTTTTTCATTATTAATTGTCTTTGTACATTAGGCCTCTGTTGAAAGCGATCTAAAATAGGCAATTTTGAGCATTTTGTAACGGTTCTAGTGATTATAAAAATAATGTATCTTCAAAAAGAAAAACATAGGGACATAGAAGAGGTTGATATTTATTTTATTGTAAAAAAACATTGCTTTAGGATCATAAACCAGGGAGAAAACACGCAAGAACGTTTGTATGGAGAAAAGAGCAACCGCGTTTCCTCCTAAAAGGTAATATAGAAATCGGCTTCTATGAACATGGTCTCTTTTTTGGGCAGCCCTTTTACAGTCTACGATTTTCGTTGTGTCCAAGATACTATGTTGTGCAGGTACCCGGAGACGGCCAAACTTCGGTATTCATTACGATATTAGAATGTCTAATGTTGCCCCGTTGAAAGCACAAGAACTATTTAAACACCCGGATTTTATGCGAGTATCTTTGCATGGAAGCACCCGAGCGAACTTGTACGAGGTTTAATGTAGTTTAGTTTGAGTTGAGTTTCTTATTATCAATCTTTGGGTTGTTTCAGACGTTCCACAACTACACAGCGGCAAAAATGTCGCCCGGGAAAAATATAGCCCGGCAAAAATGTAGGCCGGCAAAATGTCGCCTGGCAAAAAGTAGCCCGGCAAATATTATATAGACCGGTACAAATGTCACCAGAAAAAACAGTCACCCGTCAAAAATGTCGCCCAGCAAAAATGTCGCTCGGAAAAAACATCACCCGGCAAAAATGTCGCCCGGCAAAAATATTGCCAGCAAAAAGTCACACGTTCAATAATCTCATCAAATCAACAAACAAATGCACCTTCGTATTTTATTAAGTAGGTATTCCAGACCTTAAAAATTAGTTTCAGAATATATAACTCAGGTTCATTGACCTACATCATTAATGTTGCTACATCAGACCAAGCTCAAATGTTTACATAACCAGCTTCACATAGTTTTTTCAATTCCATTCCATCAGTCTGTAGTCGTCCACTGCTGGACACAGTGGCGGATTATACTTTAGCCAAACTAGACACATGCCTAGGGGCACGAGATTACATGGGGGCCCCGCTAGAGGAAGTAACACCCAAAGATTCTAAGGGATAAAGAACTTGAAACAATTTACCCAAACTTACATATTTCCAATGGGGTGCTGCTTAGAGCGCCGTTGACATCTAATCCGCTACTGGCTGGACATACGCCTTTGGTAGGGCATGCCACCAAACACGGTCGTTCGTTTTTCATCCACCCGATTCCCACCGCCTTCTTGAGACCATCGGTCCAGTGAGCATCATCGTCCTACACTGCGCTTGTCAGTACGCACATAGTAAGTACTACGTGTAGTACTTACATATACTACATATATTACTACACTATATATATACTACACTAAAGTTTCACAGATTATTTTTTCGTTTACGTACATCCTCATACATAGCCTAGAGCGAATAAATTATTCCAACAATCACTACCGGAGTTCTCTCAAAAGCGGATAGTCAAATATGCAATCCTTGTGTCCTCGTTTCCACGTAGTCTGTTGCAGTCCAGCTATGAATAATCAGTTCGAAGTTTAAACAACTCCGTACGAATGGTTCAGCTGCTGCCGAGTGGTGCAACTTAGTGGTGCAAGTGTGAGTAGGTTTTTAGGGTTCCGTACCTCAAAAAAGGAACCCTTATAAGATCACTCACTCTCTTGTCAGACGGACAAGAGGTCTGATCTTATGAGGGGTCTGTCCGTGTGTCATCACCGATTTTCTCAGGAACGGATGGACCTAGCAAGCTGAAATTTATACCAGACACTGAAGTCTATACTCCCTATTAGGCGTATGACACGATAAAAAGATATGGGCAGATTTTTACGTAATCTTGTAAGTACCAAAATTTACCTTAATTTTAAACAATTTTAAACAACTTGTGTGTGTGTGTGAGTGTGAGTGTGTGTGTGTGTGTGTGTGTGTGTGTGTGTGTGTGTGTGTGTGTGTGTGTGTGTGTGTGTGTGTGTGTGTGTGTGTGTGTGTGTGTGTGTGTGTGTGTGTGTGTGTGTGTGTGTGTGTGTGCGTGTTACTACACTGGTTATTGCCATCGCATTATACAATGCGATGGCAATAACCAGTGTAGTGTATTAACTGATGTTGGACAATAGGTAAACAGACAATAATAGGTACTCTTGGGATGTATCGTCGATGGCTCCATCAGTCAATTATTAAGGTACTGGCACATACGAAGGCCCGGCCTCTACGAAAGCCCACATTGAAAAAACGCACTTGCCACTGCCTAAAGCATTCCAAACGGGCCCATATTCACCTTGACCCCACATTGAATGTTGAATCGCGCCAAATCATTTCCGCGCCGCCATTTTGTTACATTTCGTTCATTTCTCTCTGAACGCTGTCGATATCGCGTGATTATAATCTCGCTGTGATTGTTTTTGCCAATTTTTTCACAAATAGCGTCAGTTTTCGAGTGATTCTATCATCATATTGTAAAATAATCATTGGAGACTAGAATGCGATGCTAAGTTTACCGATTATTTAGATATTTGTGATTATAAGTTAATTTTTCCGCCACTATGAAAAATCCGTAGTATGGCCCGGGCCTACGTAGAGGCCTATGGGCTTTACTACATCTATGAAAATGTCAAATGCACTTGGATTGTAAATACTTAAGTACTAAAGTATAAATAAAACGAATTTAGTTTGTTTAGTTTACAAATTTTTTACGATTTTTTTAGCAGTTAATCATAATTTTCATTGATAATTTGTTAAATTATTGATAGTTCTCAATATGGATAGGTACTTTATTTTTGTAATATTTGTACTGATTTTTGTATGTTTGCATACATTTTCAATTTATTAGTTTTTTTATTTATTAAAAAGTTGTTGATAAAGCTGTATAGCTTGTGAAAATAAAATAAAAAATATTCAATAGCCCTAGTAAGGCCCACTTAAAATTTAAGTGGAAAATGAGAACTGAATATTTTGATTCTTAAATTAATACTGTCTAGAGTTACGAATTTGTCATTAGAAATAATTGTTTTTTTATTGATTTAAAGTAGAATTTTACTTTTATGACTATTTTTGTTTTTCATACATGGGTCAAGGCCCAGTGTGCAATTTTTTCATTATATCTCTAAAGTATTGGTTAAATAACTTATATCTTAAACTGTTAAACGTGATTTGTGAATTATTTTGTAGAAATATTAAGTTGATGTTAAGTTACAGTTAGTTATAAACGGGCCTTAGTAAGGGACAGTGCCTTTAACAAGGCCCACTATAGTGTTTTTTAAAAACACTCTTTAATATAACTTTGAGTAATTAAATTATAGTTTTTTGATTATTTTTAGAAGGGCAATAAAACATTGCAATATTACACATAGTTGTTTTTGTCAAATCTTTAAAACATTATTTTTTATTGAGATTTTAAATAAGGTGGGCCTTCCTGTGCACCTTACAAATTAACGGAACTGACTGATGTAGAACCTATTCTTAAGCAGTTTAGTAAATATATTTACTTTGAAACTTCCATACGACTCTCTATTTATAAGATGAATGGCAACAATAAATCACAATCCCCAACTAATCATAGAAGAATAATATACCTACCACAGGAAGGAACCTTTTTCTAATGGAAAAATGTTATAAATTGAGCTCCACTTCTAACTTGTGCCATAAAAGTAGATTTAGTGCGTTTTGCGCGATTGTTGCTATACGCCATTTCGGTTTATTCTCGCGCGCTCATTCGTGGTTCGTTAACTTTGTTGTACGAGTGTTCAGTACTTAGTTCATGACTCTACGGAAACCCACTGGCAAAAATTGTTTCACTCTCTAAACTGACCTACACGCAAATTTAAACTCTAAAACTAACTGTTCTACATTGAATTTCCCATGTGTATAACAACACTGTATAAACTATTTTTTTCAGCAATATAATTTATGAGATTCAGAATGTTTTAACTCAGTAAATTAAAATGCCTCTCTCCTCTTGTGTTTTTCTCGTGCTAACATTCCGTTATTACGGCTTTTGTTACTCGTACATTACGCCATAAAATAGAAATAGGTAGAACTACAGTTATAATTCAATTCCAAAGTATTCTTACTTTGGAATTCTTACTTAGCTCAGAGTCACTCAGAGAGCAATGGAGAGCTATGTATGTTCGGAGTTTCTCTACGCGATCAAAACAGAAATGAGGAGATTCGTAGAAGAACCAGAGTCACCGACATAGCTCAGTGGGTTGCGAAACTAAAGTGGCAATGGGCGGGGCACATAGTTCAGAGAACCGATAGACGTTGGGGTCCCAAGGTGCTGAAGTGGCGACCTCGCACCGGAAAGCGCAATGTTTGCAGACCCCCCACTAGGTGGAACGACGACATCAAAAGAATCGCAGGGAGCTGCTGGATACAAGCGGCACAAGGCCATAGTGTGTGGAAGTCCCTTCAAGAGACCAATGTCCAACAGTGGACGTCTATTGGTTGAGAACGACGATTCAATTCCAAAAGTTCAAGCTCTATTAACTAGTAGGTACATCATCAACTTATAGACGTCCACAGCTGGACATAGGTTCCTCGGAGTTCCACACTTCTCGGTCTTGCACCGCTTGTATCCAGCGGCGCCTTGTGACTCTTATGATGACTTTGTTGGTCTACTACTATCAAGGGTGGGTCTGCTAACAAGTTATGTTGGGACTTGGGACCCTAATTTCTATAAGTTCTTCGAACTGTGTGAGCTGCTACTAGTACTACTGCTACTACAGCTGTAAGTAGCCTATGTGTTAAGTCAGGGCATAATCTATCTCCATTCAAAATTTCAGATAAATCGGTTCAGTAGTTGCGACGTTAAAGAGTTGCAAACCTACACACACATAACATACATTCACACACACACACACATACAAACTTTCGCCTTTATAATATTAAGTGTGATAATATGGTGATAATATTTATAGCTCTCTGTACATGATATATATATATATGTTTTGTATTTGAAGTAGAATTATCCTACATATTAAACTTTCCCCATACATTATCAGTTGATGCGCGGAATATTGTGATGATTTAGTTGCCACCCATTTATCAGGTTACCCACTGTCACGCGCATCCCTGGCCTCGTCGAAATACTGAAACGTTCTATATAGCCGAGTTACAAGTATAAAAAAATTTAAAAAACCCCCGACATTCGCCATTTTGTGGCGGCGGCCATCTTGGATTTGCAATAGTGCTATTCTACTAGTCAAGCCCTTTCATTTGATACCCATATTAAGGGAGTTGTGAAAAAATATGTAATCTGCCATTTTGTTGCGGCGGCCATCTTGGACCGATTTTCATCAAACATAGCTAACAACACTCTCGATTAATTCACCTTTCAAACCAAAAAACCGCATTCAAATCGGTCCACCCGTTTAAGCGCCACTGGGGAACAGACAGACACACACACACACACACATACACACACACACACACACACACACGCACACACACACACACGCACACACACACACACACACACACACACACAGACACGTCAAACTTGTAACACCCCGTCGTTTTTGCGTCGGGGGTTAATTAAAAGCGTAAATAAAACAGCAAAACTAATTTTGTCATTTATTTCTTATAACAATTGAGGCCGTCAGCGCATAAGCGGCCTAACCCACATTTTTTTAAGTTCTTACTTATAGACCTAAACTGATTACAAAGATGATAATTCTTTGCCAAAAATGGCCTAACTATAGTTATCCTGTTATGTAATAGATGGCGCAACAAAATCCATTTTTGTATTTAATTATTTTCGTCTTTTATTTGAGCAATGATGTCTTAACCCGCCACTAACTAATACTAACTGTCTCAGGTTTAGGCCATTTTTGCGCTGACGGCCTCAATTCTACTAATTCAGACACATTTCAACAATGTCGCAATACAAATATGTCAGATTTTTGATAAATAGCAAAACATACTAAATACATTATATACTGTAAATTATCTAAAATTAATTTACGGAATATTGCAAATATATAACACCCAGGCAATAGTAAAAAAAATATTCGAGTACTATGTACTCTATAAATCGAAAATAATGGAAAAATACTATATATATTTTTTTATGACGCATATTGAAAAATAACTACTGAATGTTATATGTATACAAGTGTAAATTGAAAATTTAAAAAACCCCCGACATTCGCCATTTAGTGGCAGCGGCCATCTTGAATTTGCAATAGTGCTATTCTACTAGTCAAGCCCTTTCATTTGATACCCATATCAAGGGAGTTGTGAAAAAATATATCATCCGCCATTTTGTAGCGGCGGCCATCTTGGACCGATTTTCATCAAACATAGCTAAGAACACTCTCGACTAATTCACCTTTCAAACAAAAAAAACCGCACTCAAATCGGTCCACCCATTTGAGCGCCACAGGGGAACAGACAGACACACACACACACACACACACACACAGACACGTCAAACTTATAACACCCCGTCGTTTTTGCGTCGGGGGTTAAAAATAGACAATTCAATTCGCAGTAATTCCGACAGAGCTGAATTTTGGTAGAGACCTTGGCTACACCTATAGGAATAATGTGTCAAAAGTCCCCATTGATCCCATGTCTGCTAAAGTTATTCAAGGTCAAAGAAAATTTAAAAAAATGACTTTTTTTAATTTTTCTAACGGAAATCTATTCTACATCTCACCTAATGGTAAGTGACGATGCAGTCTAAGATGGAAGCGGGCTAACCTGAAAGAAGTATAGCAGTTTTTATTAAACCAATACTGAACTTCGCAAGTTTTTCTGAGCTTCCTTCAAAAATATGAAATAAATGACTTCCTTCGATGAACTAGGTACGGAAACGTATATTACAATCTCATCTTATTCCTTCACACCGGAAATCAGGAACTGGTGCGTCATATCCGCTGTACACCGGCTGTTTCCGCTCATACCTAACTCACATCCGCCAAGAAATCTAATGACAAGTGTTTCTACTTATGTGTTTACAACCAACTTAATGTGAAAAGAGTGGGAAGGTGTATAACTAGTATAGATTAAAAATTAAAAAACCCCCGACATTCGCCATTTTATGGCGGCGGCCATCTTGCATTTGCATAGTGCTATTCTATTAGTCCAGCCCTTTCATTTGATACCCATATTGAGGGGGTTGTGATAAAATATGTAATCCGCCATTTTGTAGCGGCGACCATCTTGGACCGATTTTCATCAAACATAGCTAACAACACTCGACTAATTCACCTTTCAAACAAAAAAACCGCATTAAAATCGGTTCACCCGTTTGAGCACCACAGGGGAAAAGACAGACACATACACACACACACACACAAACACACACACACACAGAGACACGTCAAAATTATAACACCCCTTCGTTTTTGCGTCGGGGGTTAAAAATATATTCTGATTTTATTCACTACGAGTATAAATTAAAAATTAAAAAAACCCCAACATTCGCCATTTTGTGGCGGCGGCCATCTTGAATTTACGTAGTGCTATTATACTAGTCCAGCCCTTTCATTTGATATCCATATTGAGGAGGTTGTGAAAAAATATGCTATCCGCCATTTTGTGGTGGCTGCCAGTCCAACAACACTATTATAGAGTCTTATTATAATAACATCACCACCACTACAGCCTTTTAACGTCCCACTGCTGGGCACAGGCTTCATATCTTATAGAAGTGAGGGATTTAGAGCTTAGACCCGTCACTCTGCGCCGATACAGGTTAACAGGCTATTATCACATGATAGTGATAATAACCGAGTACCGACTGCTTAACGTGCTCTCCGAGGCACGGGGTGAAACACCGTCAACTGCCAACCCCGGGCTGGCACTGAGAATATATTTACAGAAAAATCCAACGCCTAACAATTTTTGGTCAGACCCGGATTGAACTCGTAATCAGTAACAAATACAATCAAATTGGTCTCATTACGATTTTCAGTATTATAATGAATGAAGAATTAATTATCGTTACCAATTTATAATTCTTGTCTTCTAATTTGTTTTCATAATTTTAGACGGACATACATAACACAGACATAACAGAACTAAGAAAATTCGGTCATCAAAATTTCAAGACCGATTATGAAAGAACAAGCCTGGATTTTAATAAATCTGAAGAACTTCAAACAAAAGATATAACGAGACCCTTAAAAGAGTTATTAAGGCATAACAGAACCCCATAAATTGTATTTTGATTCAATTGTCTTCACCGCTTATTCTTGTGAATTTAATAGGAACAACTTATTAAAATTATTTAAAAAATAATATTATGTGTAATGAGCGTTACAACGTTAGTTTTACTTGAAGCAAAACCTGAAAATAGTTTGCTCAGAATCACTAACAGAATCGAATCCAACTATTTTATATTGTGTTATATAATATTACTAGCGACCCGCCCCGGCTTCGCACGGGTAGTAGAGCATTTTATGCGTAGGTACTACCCGCTCAGGGATTAGGCAGCGTTTTCGATGAAAGCTCCCAGGCGGCTTTTACGACTTTTTACGATATTTTCCACAATGAACTTACTATATCTCACCTTATACCCGAATTACTAATTCCGTGGAATTCTGACGTTTCATAATGTTACCAGAGATAAAACAATTCCCACAAAAAAGATGAAAAATTCAAAACTTATGCAAATACAAATCAACTGCTGCATGTAGATATGACTTTCTAGTTTCCATTCTTAGCAATTTCTATTTTAGGGCGAAACAATTAATATTATTAAGCGGCTTAGAGCTTTATATGTTGACAGGGAATTAAAGTAGTTTGGGGTAAAATCGTACTTCGTAGATGTTAACCCTGTTCTCCATATAAATAACTCATCTGTAAATGAAAATGACAGCTGTCAGAATTAAGTCGATATTAAGTCAAAAATAAGGAGAAAAACTAAATATTTCAAATCAAATAAATTAGTGTATTTGGGACATAAGAAAGTAAGTTTTCACCAGATTCCGTGAAAAAAAAAATTATTTTAAAAGATAAAAATAAAGAACCAAAAACTTGGTTTTTTGAACTTTTCACATAAATTTTGAGGTTATGTGAAAAAAGTGTAAATATAAAAGTTGTAGATCTTTTTATTACCTACAACTTTGCCATTTAATTTTTTTCCATAGGACTTCTAGTTTTGCCGGAAATCGAGATAAACCGTTTTTTACCCTTAAAACTCCCCCCCTTTTTTCCCGAGCTCAGATCGCCCGTAAATTATTTTTCCTTGTATTTTATAATATTCTCCTCCTTTTCCAATGGGTTTCATCCTACGTACTGTGATTTTTTTTTTGGTTTCAAAAATTATCGACAATGGGCTATAGGGAGAACCGCGGCCGCCGACGCGCTTATAGGCACGCTCCCGCGCCGCCGCAATTTTTAAATCTGTAATATCTTCGAAAGTATTCATTTAAATCATATGCTGTAAAGGACCATATGGATTTATATAAAATCAACAATGCATTTAAGGTATTTAATTAGATAAGGATTAATGCTGTATTGGTTGAAATCGCTTCGAAAATTAGCCATTATTTGTCGTAAAAAGTAAATGACAAAAAAATGTTATTGTGGGATATCCATAAGAGATAGACATATACCATCGCGGACTTTTCTGTAGACCTTTTCAATGTGTACAATACTTAGTACATTATTTTGATAAATCTTGTAGGGTTCAGCCTGCGTTTGCAATGTAAGCGGAAAAAATGTAATTATTTACGACATCACATTAGAAACCTCAAAAATAACAGTATTTCTCCACAATTTAATGGATGTTATTATACATATAAACCTTCCTCTTGAATCACTCTATCTATTAAAAAAAACCGTATCAAAATCCGTTGCGTAGTTTTAAAGATTTAAGCGTACAAAGGGATATAGGGACAGAGAAAACGACTTTGTTTTATACTATGTAGTGATAATTTTGTTCAAAAATATTTTAAAATCCTGCAAGCTTAGGCACAGTCGTTGAAACGCGCATCAGCTGACGATCAGCATACAGCGCGTGGTCATTCAACTCGCGAGTCGAGGTAACGATGGCTTGCGAGTTGGGGTGACCATTTTTTTTTGAGGACAATGACGCAACACAAGAAGCTTATAACTTCGTAAGTTTACATTATATGTTTTCAAAATTTAGTATACTATTCCAAATGTAAAAATATTGGACACGTATTTCGGTTTTTGCGCAACGTGTAATGGTCACCTTTCTTCCTAATTAATATTATAAATGTTTTTTGTAAATACGTTAGTTTGTTGCTTTATTAAGTAGTTTGTTGGTTTATTCTGTAACCACACAACAATAAAGCAACGGATCAACTTGAGTTTCTGCATGATTATAGTTAAAGATCTAGAGAGTGACATTAGATATTATTATCCCGGGAAAAAGAAGGGTTGCCATGGGATTTTTGAAAAAGCCTATTTCCTCGTGGATGAAGTTGCGAGCGAAAACTAGTTTAAATATAATTATGAAAGGAAAAGGTGACTGACTGACTGACTGAACGACTGATCAACGCACAGTTCAAACCACTGGACGGATCGGGCTGTTTGGCATGCAGATAGCTATTATGACGAAGGCATTCGCTAAGAAAGGATTTTTGAATATTCAACCCCTAAGGAGGGTTAAATAGTGGTTGAAAGTTTGTATGAGATTTATATGAATCCACGCGGACGAAGTTGCGGGCATCAGCTCGTAAACGATAAAATGGGATTCATAAATATACTTCAAGCGACATTATCGTCCTACGTAAAGCCTGGTTACTACCATAAATTTGTCCACCTCAAATTCAACATTAAAATATGAAATTCGAGTGACATTGAAAAAAATATTTTCATTAAATTTAAGGATTCCTTTGAGCGTAATTTACACTCTTAATTCGTAGGCCGTTAGACTAGTACAAATTGCGTTAACGTTGCGAGATCACAAGACTGATCCAGATTTCATTTAGATAATTGAATGAGCATCTATTTTCCCTGAGAAAGGTTCGGGGAGCGAATAGAGATGTGGCCAATAAATCAGCGATTTTCTTACGGCAGCAATATTCGGAGTACTTGTTTTCAGTTGCTCAAAATATGCCAAACGTGACCTTGGCCTCCGTTGTCTGTTAGTTCATCCGTGCATTTGTCACAATGTAATCAGATGAAATTACCCAGTTATAGTGGGGGGGCCCAAGAGGGGATTTTGGAATTTACTCGAGCGTGGCAGATTAACATAAGGGAGGATATCTTGCATCCTGCTGAGTAACCTTTACCATATATAAGCCCTTTATATAGGGCCGCGCGTAAAAAAAAACTGATGGTCATAACTAGTCTAAGGCACGTCAGATTAAGATATGGTGGGTTAATTACGAGCCAAAGAAAGTATGTTTAGAAAATCAGACTATTTGATCGTAACGTACGGAAGAGTTACAAAGCTGCAAAAAAACATTATCTTGACACTCTCGAATCTCGAGCGCGGTTGAATTTTTTCTATTTTGAAGGAAATGATGCAAAAGTAACAAAAAATATATATTATATAATCTGCCGATTTTCAGAAGTCGAAGTAATTAAAATCGTCTTTGAAGATGAGAGCGTGCAGTTAGACGCTTTCCCCACCACTGAAAGGTGAAACATTATATTACCTTTTATTCTTCCTATCAACTAATCTACATATCTAATAGATCCCCACGACACTCGAGTAAATTCACATTTAGCATCATGAGCATCATCCCCTGGGAAGCGCAGTGTATGCAGACCTGCCCCCACTTGGTGGACAGACGATATTACACGAGTTGTAGAAAACCGCTGGATTACAGCGAAGATTACAGAGAAGAAGAAGAGACAGAGACAAGTAGATGCCTCTACAAGAAACATATGTATTTCCAGCAATGGATGGAATGGCGTCCGTTGAAGAAGAAGGAATTATGTATAGTAATATAGAATATTTATCACGAATGCGATGGGCGGGACATGTGCAACGCATGGACGGTACAAGAGCCCCGAAAAAGTTACTGGACAGTAAACCGGATGGTCGTAGAGGCCGAGGAAGACCTAGAGGTCGGTGGATTGACAGAGTGGAAAGGGATATGAGGTTTTGGGAGTTCGGAGCTGGAAGGAAGCTTCTTCTGACCGCCTCCGCTGGAGAAGATTGCTGGACCAAGCCAAGGCCCACCCAGGGCTATAGAGCTTTGTTTATTATTATAATTAATATAGTATATTAATTAAGTATAGTAACGACTGTGTATAACTGAATTTGCAGCAAATTGCTGCTAAACACTTAAGGCTGCTCTCCTCACGCCCTTCTTCATACAAACGTATTACGCCTATTATTCTAATATTTGTCGCAATAGATCTAAAGTTAAGCCAGATATCAATTTATATCTCCATTATCTATGCCATAAAATAAAAAAAATTGTAAAATTATATTTATTTTGAAAGTTATGACGCTTGAAAAATTACTATTTTTGGGCAAATTCTGAGGCAACTTCGTGCGTAAATAAACTATATAAGAAACTAGAAAATTGAAAAACGACCAAAGTCATATCATACGTTACTTCATAATAATTACAAATGTCTTTAGTTCATGTAAAAAATTGCCAAATATTTGCTAAAATAGGCGAAATACCAAACCTAGATTTGCATCTTTTTACTTTGCCGTTTTTCACTAAAAATCATGATATCTCAAGCAAAATTTATTTATTTAATTAATTTATTAGGTATTTATTTATGTATATATTTTTAGTACTCTTCTATACTGAAGACGTCTCGCTCTCTAAATGCAGAAATCACTGTTTAAGACTCCACTCACCAACGATTTGTCGCTCCCATGGAGAGGGCTCTTAACTGAACAGTTATGTTGGTGGCACTGTGCGGCCTCGTGTTCCATAGCCACATTGAGCGGAACGCTGACTAGTATCCGATCCCTTCCGCCGAGCCGTGATTAATTCCGAACGTTTACCGTATCTAGTTCCGGACTTAACGTTCATTTCACATTTGTTAACCGGAGCCCTTTTTACCTATGCGGTTTTATTTATCGTGATTAAGTGCGGGGATGTTCGTGTTTTATGTTTGTGTTGCATAGTTCGTTTAGTGGTTAGCATGGTCGACTGCGTGTAACGAGGATCTTGCTTCGATTCCCAGCTGGGTAATTATGTAACTTAGTTAGCAACTGAAAATAGTTGCCAACGAATTAGTTTGATATACATTGCTGCTTTACTGTGGGAAATATAAAGTGTTTTCATAATTTTACACAGTAAAGCAGCAATGTATATCGAACTAATTCGTTGGCAACTATTTTCAGTTGCTAACTAGGTTACAGAATAACCCCCCAGGTCGACTCAGAAATTGTTATGTTCTCTGATAAAAATTTCCCACTGCCAGCCTAAAGTTGATAGTTGACGGTGTTTCAACCTCATGCTTCGGTGAGCACGTTAAGCCGTCGGTCCCGATTATTGTCACTATCGTGTGACAATAGTCTTTAAAGCCCGCATAGCAGCGGGGTGGCAGTTTTTAGCTCTAAATCCCTCTCTTCTATGAGTATTTAGGACTGAGTCCAGCAGTAGGATGTTAGTGGACTATAGTAGTGAATGTTAGCATTGACTGTACTATAACGTGCTTTCGTTGCAAGAGATAATTAGAGCTGTGAGTAATATTTTGAGATTCAATTATTTTAAATTTTCAAGTAAGTATGTTTTTTCATTTTTTTTAAGGGATGTTGACTCAACTCTGTGACTCAACTGGATGGGTGACTGATTTAAAGATGCTATTCAGTCTTTAACTTTCTTCCGTGCCTCGGAGCATATATTTTAAAGCTGTTATTTCATTACTAACACCTGAAAATTATCATTACAATATTACACGCTTATTGAAAATCACACAACTAAGTAAAAAAAATTCGTAAAAAAAATATTAATAGAGCAAGTTAGCCAAAGAAGAACCCTATCTATTATTGAAAAGGGTACCACAACCCGCAGCGATGAGACATATAAACCAAATAGAGAGAGAGGTATCAGCGTCTCATGCTTGTATGGCAAAACTAATTGGCGAATAATTGTTGCTTCTGCACCAGGCTACGCTTGGCTTGCTGTACGACTGAAGGCGTTTGATATCGACTAAGGTTTAATTAGGCCAGGCGTGGGTTCAGTGCACCAACTAACCGCTGAATGAACGCGATCAAAAATAATTTTTAACCCCCGACGCAAAAACGACGGGGTGTTATAAGTTTGACGTGTCTGTGTATGTGTTTGTCTGTTCCACTGTAGCGCTCAAACGGGTGAACCGATTTGAATGCGGTTTTTTTTTTGAAAGGTGAATTAGTCGACAGTGTTGTTAGCTATGTTTGATGAAAATCGATCCAAGATGGCCGCCGCTACAAAATGGCGGAATAAATATTTTTTCACAACTCCCTTAATATGGGTATCAAATGAAAGGGCTTGACTAGTAAAATAGCTCTATGCAGATCCAAGATGGCCGCCGCCACAAAATGGCGAATGTCGGGGTTTTTTTTAATTTTTAATTTATACTTGTATTGTATTAATCACAAGTTTATCATCTATAAGGTAGGTAGTATCTAACACAAAATTCAAACTAAATCCCTTTTACTAATTACAACTTGAATAACTTAAAGCTAAGTGTATAGGCATCTTCTAGGCAAACAAATTAATCTACACAAATGCTTTCCATCACGCGTGATTATCGTCAAATGCAGACGGATCTTCTATGTAATTATATATTTTTGTATGCAAAAAGAAACTTAGTACTCCAGTACAATGTACACCAGCTCAAACCACTGCACTGGGTCAAAAAACTTGACATCTTTCATGAAGAATTTCTCTAGGTATAACATAGACTGTAGGGGTAAGAAAGGTGTTTTCAAAATTCCACCCACGTAAATGGATGGATGGAGGATGGATGGACATAGATGGATCAGTAACCTTGGAAAAAGGAAAACATTATATATCTAGGAATAGAATATATATTTTCGGACTCTACAAAACACGGTTTCGTATTCAATCAATACAGTCTACCCTTTCGCGGTGGAAACCGGGGCTTGACTGACAGCCATTTGATTAAAGCAATATGAGTTCAATACAATTCTAGAGAGAAAATACAACATCTTTGATACAATTTACATTTGTCATTTTATTTTATTCCTTACGAATTTTCGCTTATCATTGCACCCCGTTGGATTCGTAGTCTCGTTATTGTATTATGACTTGCGAATTTATCACTTAACGCCACTTTATATTTTATACAAGACTAGCTGATGCCAGCGGTGGACGAAGTCGTTTGGATTCTTAAATGTCACTTGGGGGTGGAATTTTCAAAATTCCTGAAACACGGAATTCTTTATTTTTAACCGACAATACAAATGCCGATTTTCATTGATATAACTTGAAAAATGACGGACTTTCATACAAATTTTCATCCCCCATTTAACCCACTTGGGGGTGGTTTTTCCAAAATTCCTCAAACACGTAGTTCTTTATTTTTAACCGGAAACCTAAATACCAATTTTCATGGATATAACTTGAAAAATGACGGACTTTCATACAAACTTTCATCCCCTATTTAACCCTCTTAAGGGTGGAATTCGCAATAATCCTTTCTTAGTGTGCACTTACGTCATAAAAGGAAGCTACTGTGAAAATTTCAAGTTTCTATCTTCAGTGGTTTAGGCTGTGCGTTGATTGTCAGTCAGGACAAGCTACTTTATCTATACTAATAAATAAAATTGAAGTGTCTGTCTGTAATTTCGAAATAAGTACCTCATATTAAGCTCATACGGTTATTTGAACTGTACCATAACCGAATCACACGTTTTTAAAATTTTTGTCTGTCTGTCTGTCTGTCTGTCTGTCTGTTTGAACGGGCTAATCTTCGGAACGGCTGAACCGATTTTGACGGGACTTTCACATACAAGTATAGAATTAACCAGGGAGTAACATAGGCTACTTTTTTAACCGACTTTCAAAAAAGGAGGAGTTGTGTTTTTCTACCTATGTACACCGATATCTCCGAGATTTCTGAACCGATTTTAGTAATTCTTTTTTTAATCGATAGAAAAACTTTGCGACCCTGTTTTATAAAAAATTTGGATTCCAACTCCTCAATCCTGATGCTGTAGGGGATCTGATCCCCAAAACTAATGGGATTTAGGCACTGTCGGTTATTTAAATTAATATTGGGGATACCAATTAAAGACTATTGTCGAATGACCTCGAGTAGGTACATGTCCAAGTTCTCAACCCTGATGCTGTAAGGAATTGCATTCCGAAATCGTAAGGATCCCACGGAATTTTTCCGTTTTGTGGACGGGTTACTACTTACTACAGATAGGCTACTTTTTGTTCTGGAAAATCAAAGTTCCCACGAGATTTTTACAAACCAAAATACACACGGGCGAAGCCGTGGGCATCATCTAGTATTGAATAAAACGAAGCAATAAGTAAAACCTAAAATTGGGTTTACGTTTAATCTATACTTAATATAATAAAGCGGAAGAGTTTGTTTGTTTGAACGCGCTAATCTCAGGAACTACTGGACTGATTTCAAAAATTCTTTCAATGTTGGATATGTACGTGATCCCTGAGTGCTATAGGCTATATATTATGTACCACGGGCGAAGCCGGGGCGGACCGCTAGTAGTATTATAAAATAAAATAAAATAAAATAAAATAAATAATTAAATAGATAGATGGCGGCGTTTTACCATTGAAGACCATTGCGCTGGCCATCTCCTCAAAGGAATTTATAAACACACAAACTTCGATTGTAAGGGCCTGTTTCACCACTCTGATAAGTGTCAGATAGCCTAAACGTAACTTTTGTCACTTTCTTTTCTTTTTTTTTTTCCTTTATGTCAAGTGACAAAGACAAAAGTTGTAGATAGCAATCCGATACTAATTATCAGAAGGTGATGAATCAGGCCCAAAAAGCCGTAACCGTTCCGCTGTCTGGTAAAAAGTTCATTTGTGTGTGTTTTAGTTCGAGACGCGTTAAACGAGCTGAAATAAGGAGAATCAGCAAAAGTCGCTGTGCTTACAGCCATTAACCGACTTACGAACAGAGCGATATTGCAAAATTAATTGGCGAGTAATTGCCTGCGCCCGGCTGGTTCACGTCTGAAGGCGCCCTGCTATTGACTGCTGGTTAATTAGACCTGTTGTGAGAACACTGCCGGGATAACTGCGCGCCGGGGCAAATTATGTTGCAAGTAATACGGTGATTTTATACCCCCGAATAGATAAGAACCTCCGGTAGGTATTTGGTATACGCGGCGTGAGCTCCGAAAAATTTAAATGTTAGGGATACTCGTGTTTAATTATGCTGTCATGAAAAAAATAATAATTTTAGTTGAATGCAGTACATCTTTTCATTGGTCTGAAACTAAGACTGTGACACTGGAAAATCTTTTTTAATATTGCCTCCGACCAAGTTAATCTGGGCCAAATTAGAATCGATCACATAACTGTATCGAAGTCATCATCATACCTATCGTCACCAATTCATAGAATTCCACTGCTGGACATAATGGCTTGACAACACCCTGGGATCCTAACCTATAACGGTGTATTGATTAGTCACCATTTATTTCTATTATTAAACAAAGTATCTATATTGATAGATAACAAAATATATGCGTTTCAAATAAGAAGACAGTCGGCAAGTTACATTGTAATTACTCGCAGTTTCGTTCGCCTTAGTTTTTTATGTTTTCAACAAAATTACTATAGAATTACTTACTACAAAAATAAAATTAATAAGAAATATCAAGAATTATTGTACAAATAATTCGAAGTTTTTGTTAATTGAAATGCTTAATAAAGGAATCTATGAAATCATAATACTAAACTCCGTTTATCTTATTTGCATAATATTATATGAATTTCATATATCAACCCATTGCCATTTATCAAGCGAAATTAGTAAACAGATTGTGCCGAGCAAATTTCAACAGGGAGATAATTTGCTTTAGTCTAATCCAGACTAATTCAATCTCGACTCGGCTGAATTGTTACGGGCAATTTTACCAGGAATTATTTAGTTTTCGATATATACCGAAGTTTCGAATGTATTTCGAGTAGGTACGTAGACGAAGTGGTGGGATTTTCAATGAGAGTGGAAAAACTTTTGCGTTCCACACATGTTTGAGTTATTGGAGCTTAGGTTTCATAAGTGTTTTGCTGGGATAAATTTCATCATTATAATATAAAGTGGATCGCAAAGTTAGATAGGTATTAATTAGAGTTTTAGAGTGAGTCGATTTTATTAGGCTTTTAAATACATTCTGATATTTATGTATATTACACTAGCTAAATACGGCCACACTTCGCTGTTGCTCAGTCTGATATTAATACTACATTATATACTAATATAAATACTAGGGAAGTATATAAAAGTATTCCAGCGAACATAGACACTTAATTGTTTTTATCTAAACGACGCAAAACGCTTAGAATTTCCCATTTCCATGGGAACTTCGGAATAAAAAATTCAGTCGTCGTCGTTCGTTGTTATCAACCACAGCTGGACATAGGTCTCTTGAAGATAATTCCACACGCCACGGTCTTATGCCGCCTGTATCCAGCGGCTAAAAAGTATATAATATATAACGTTGTGTAAAAGTTTCATGTTAATCCACCGACTATTTTGCGAGTTTTGCGGACAAAAACATACGGAAGCTGAATTTTTATACATAAAGGTTGAATTTCGAACACAGAGACAGATGTCGTCGATTCACTTATTGAAGGGTCTTGCAATACTGCACTTTCCGTTGCGAGGCCGCCATTTGAACACCTTTGGAACCCAACTTTCAGGTTTTCAAAAAATATGCACTATGTAGCATTATTATAAACCCTCTATAATCTCAAGTTATAACAGGTGATATGAACATAGTACGAGCCAGAATTGGGCAGACACATGAAATTCAGAGTACACTTAAAACTTTCGGCGAAGCTTTGGCACTCCGCGCCGTAGTAGATAGGATAGGTAAAGATACACAACGTCTAAGTGCAAGCTTATATAAAATGTATCACCTGTCGTCCGTGTGTCTTCACAATGACTTCACTAACTTTGACGAGAGGGCTGACTTGTGTTTGGAGCTAAATTCAGCTTAGCTATTCAACTAACAACTCCTTCGCACATCGGCCGTGATGTAATATGAATATTCCTTTCGTTTTGCAGTGGCTCAACAATTTTCTATGAGTACTTATTTTCACATCATGATCATGAATCATGAAAATTGTGAACCCAAAAAACAGTAGGTATTGTTTTAATAATGAATCGTTATTGATGTATGTTGTCTGAACAGGTCGTTAGTATAGATAGTAAATAAAAAAGAATCACACCACTGCAGCCTTTTAACGTCCCACTGCTGGGCACAGGCCTCTTCTCTCATAGGAGAGAGGGACTTAGAGCTTAGACCCACCACGCTGCTTCAATGTGGGTTGGTGGGCTTTTAACGACTATTGTCACATGATAGTGATAATAACCGGGACCGACTTCTTCGTGCTCTCGAGGCACGGGGGTGAAACACCGCTAACTACCAACTCCGGGCTGGCACTGAGAATTTCTTGATAGAAAAACCCAATACCTAACAATTATTTGCCCGACCCGGGAACCCCACAAGCTAGGGTAAGAAAAAAAAAGACTAGAGACCTGTGACCGGCGGACGGATAGACAGACAGACAGACAAACAGCCTAGTGACATTAATAGGGCTCAGTTTTTACCCTTTCGGTACGGAACCCTAAAAAGCTTGTAATTGCTCCTCAAGTAAAGTTTTTATCAGCAAGTATGAAATAAAATCCTCTGTTCAACTAATAATGCACGCGACAAAGTAGAGTTTCGAAGCCAGTCCGCTTCTCTGCGCGAGGCCGGCGCACTGAAGCCTGTTGCTTTGTTTTCATTACGCCGCGTAACCTAATAAAGCGGTCTCCTCACTCACAAAGAGTTTGTCTTTTCATTATAAAAATCATATTTGCAGCAGAAAAACTCTCTAGGTTGGCCTTTATTTATGTGCTCTTCTCAAACTCCGCGAAGTAATTATAATTTAATTTTCTAAAAAGAAGCTCGCCGCTGAGTGAATGGACTTTGTCGTGAACGGAGTCTTTGGGTTAGGTTATTTTTTAACCCCCGACGCAAAAACGACGGGGTGTTATAAGTTTGACGTGTCTGTGTGTGTGTGTGTGTGTGTGTGTGTGTGTCTGTCTGTTCCCCTGTGGCGCTCAAACGGGTGGACCGATTTGAATGCGGTTTTTTTTGTTTGAAAGGTGAATTAGTCGAGAGTGTTGTTAGCTATGTTTAATGAAAATCGATCCAAGATGGCCGCCGCTACAAAATGGCGGATTACATATTTCTTCACAACTCCCTTAATATGGGTATCAAATGAAAGGACTTGACTAGTAGAATAGCACTATATAAATCCAAGATGGCCGCCACCACAAAATGGCGAATGTCGGGAGTTTTTTAAATTTTTAGTTTGTACTTGTTACTAGATGTTGTTGTTGATTTTCGAGCCAAGGAGCATCTGGACGGAAGCTAACCGGAGAAAACCGTGCTGCCAAACGATAGAGTTTCGGTATCTAGAAAGAAATAAAAAAAAGAAAGTAAACAATTTTATTCAGAACCATTTAAGAAAAGTCAAAACATGCTAAAAACAACAAAATTTAAAAATAATATTAAAAAATAATAATAATAATTAGTGTTGTGGTCCCAAAGTGGTCACCACTCAGCATTTACTCTGCGTGTTGGAGGACCCACATGCAAAGTGCTGGTGCATTAAGGAGGGATGTCTATAACGATGTTTCTGGTTTAGTCTTCTACGAGTATCTTGATTGCATCGTCATTTATATAGATTATCTACTTACCAAAGTCACCTTTGAACTCTAGACGTATGGATACGCGGAAATATTTTCTGCCTTTAAAGCCACCCACATACTTATGCGCAATTTATACGTATCATTATATCAATTATACCTGCCTACCAGAATCCGCAAGAAACAGACAATTCTTTTTCTATACCTGTAAAAAAATGTTTACTATCAAAGCAATAATATTACTATGAAAATTTGAAGACGTATCAAAAACCTTTACAACAAAAAAAGTTTAGTAAGTTATAAAACATCGACAAATTCTTAAAACTTTGTATTCCTTAGACATTTTGATAAATTGTTCGACAACCACGTACGAGTGTGTTGTGAGATTTCAGTCGAACTTGTGCAAAAATACACGAACAAGCACTGTTTCGTAGCCGTGTATAGTCTGTTTCAATAAATGTGGCCACTTTCAACTTTCATTTTTATAAATATGTAGAGGTAACTGTCTGGCGATCCTGGAACTAACCTTGACTGCATCAATCGTTGAGGAGCCGAAGATATCTTCTACTATTTGTGTACATGGACACAATTAATGTCTTTATTCAAACACGTGGCAATAACAGTCCTGTTAATCTTGAACGCCTCAGCTGTCATGTGGACGAAAAGAGAAGTAGAGAATGAGTGTCGATCCGTCGCATGGTCAACATCTGTAAAATTACCCGCACCCGCACCCAGGGTTCTCTACAAAAGACTCAGGACCGCCTGGCCAGCCTTAAGCTGACATAGTGGGCCTCAGTCATGAGGAAACGACAAAGAAGAATGCTATAACGACAATACCTTTGTTTTATTCTCAGACTTACTTATACTAACATCATCATCATCATCATCATGCTCAATCCATTACCGGCTCACTACAGAGCATGGGTCTCCTCTCAGAGTGAGAAGGGTTTTGGCCATAATCTACCACGCTGGCCAAGCGGATTGGCAGACTTCACACACCTTTGAGAACATTATGGAGAACTCTCAGGCATGCAGGTTTCCTCACGATGTTTTCCTTCACCGTTAAAGCAAGTGATATTTAAATACTTAAAACGCACATAACTCCGAAAAGTTAGAGGTGCGTGCCCGGGATCGAACCCACGACCTCCGATTAGAAGTCGGTCGTCCTAACCACTAGGCTATCACAGCTTTTTTTTATACTAACGTAACAATGTTATTCGTCTATAACACCAACAAGAATGGGCGTACATGGCATGAGCCCTGCATCATATTATGCACAACTAGGTATAACCATTAAACACGCATACAAAGCAAGACTCGGATTTTCAGCGGTGACCCGGGTGACGTCACAGCAAGAACAAGTATAAATTGAAAATTTAAAAACCCCCGACATTCGCCATTTTGTGGCGGCGACCATCTTGGATTTGCATAGTGCTAGTCTACTAGTCAAGCCCTTTCATTTGATACCCATATTAAGGGAGTTGTGAAAAAAATGTAATCCGCCATTTTGTAGCGGCGGCCATCTTGGATTGATTTTTATCAAACATAGCTAACAAAACTGTCGACCGAATCACCTTTCAAACAAAAAAAACCGCATTCAAATCGGTTCACCCGTTTGAGCGCTACAAGGGAACAGACAGACACACACACGCACACACACAGTCACACACACACACACACGCACAGACACGTCAAACTTATAACACCCCGTCGTTTTTGCGTCGGGGATTAAAAATAAATCCCAGCTGTTGGCGGATTTGAACCAGCGGAATATAATTATGAGACGTTAATATATGTATTATATAATAAACGATTAGTTAAAGAGCCACGCCAATATTTTTGTACCGAACTGTGAAATATGAATGAATAACACTTTGTAGAACCCGCGGCGAGTTTCGAAATAAATTTAAAAGCGAGCACTAACTTCAGGCCACGTTTGTTTTGAAGGAAGCGCTCGCGAGCCATAACTGATACGTGCCTCTCAATACTAATATCTGTTTTAAAATCGGGAAGATATATAGTAGAAAATGACACTATTTTGTATCAAATCCGATTTTTTTAAATAAAAATAATTTAAAACTTTACGTAGTCGATAAGTAAATAAAATAAAGTTAAATTATAATATCTTGAACGATGAATATTATGTTTTTAGGGTTCCGTACCCGAAGGGTAAAAACGGAGCCCTATTAATGTCACTCGGCTGTCTGTCTCTCTGTCTGTCTGTCCGTCTGTCCGCCGGTCACAGGTCTCTAGCTCGCAGACGAAATGAGTTACAAACCTGAAATTTTGGTATTTAGTGTAAAACGTTAACCCGAAATCAAATATTGAATTAGAAATTGAATTAAATTATTTTTCAGGGGGGCTCCCATACATGAAAAAGGAGCCGGAAAAAAATTTTTTCTTTACCCTAGCTTGTGGGGTATCATTGTTTAGAGCTCATTAAGTAGAGTACAAATATATATTTTTTTAATTTTTATCTCAAAAAATAAGGGAATGGGAGGCCATCAAAGTTGTCAGTTTTAGACCATTTTTGTGACGGGGGCTATCTCAAAAACTAAACTAGTTGGGAATATGATATTTCAGTATATTATGTACTATATGCTCTATTTTAACAACAAATACTGAAAACAACGATTTATTAAATAGTTTATAAGCTGTGACCAAAATAAACGAACATTTTTTTGGGTTTTTCTTTCACGGTTTGTTGCGATGTCTAGCTCGGAAATTAAATATTTCTTAGACCTAAAATATTATATTGTTCATAATTATGTACGGAACCCTGAAAGAGCGAGGCCCGACTCGCACTTGGCTGATTTTTTAATCCTACTTTTTCCCCGGTTCCGCTAATTTTGAAATTTAAAGACATTCCACGTTTATAACAACCTAAATCCACATATTCAAAATCGTGGGCATCAGTTAGTTATTTTTTTTTCTCTTTATTTATTTAAGGGTTTTTATAGCTATGTACATGGCAAGCCCTCAGTTATTTATAAAATAAATCATCTAGTACCACCAGATACGATTTTAGCGAAGCATAAACCTGTCACTAAATAAACAACCAGGCGTCTAAACCACACGGAATCGATATTTTCTGCACGCCAAATTGAACTAACCACTCCGACAGGCTTCGCTCCGACAACAGAGCATAAATAAAGGGACACTTAATGCAAAAAGTTTCGCTGTGTCTCCTAGATAGCTGAACCCCTTTCTTCCGGTCCATAAAACTTTTATAAAAGGTGACGTCCCCAATGCATAGTTTGTAGGCGCGGATGATAAACTTTTAAACTTAACGGCCGGTCGGGCCGCTGAACGCGCTAACGGTTGCAGTAAATCATTGGGCGAGACAATTTTTCCTTGTGTTTGTTCAATTCTTTGCGAACTTGAACCAACTTTAAAGCAGTACAATATTATCACAGAGTAGAAGGAAACAATAAATAGGCAATCAGAATAGATCTAAGATAAATTTTGTTTTTAGGGTTTCGTATCCAAAGGGTAAAACGGAACCTTATTATTAAGACTCCGCTGTCCGTCTGTCTGTCCGTCCTTCCGTCACCAGGCTGTATCTCATGAACCGTGATAGTAGATAGTTGAAATTTTCACAGATGATGTATTTTTGTTGCCGCTATAACAACAAATATTAAAACCACAGAATAATATAAATATTTAAATATTATGTAAAAAGGGGAGCCCTTTTTACATAATATATTTTACACATATCATTTGGTAGCATTTATTTAGAGAATAATTTTGAAACTTCAGAAAAGTCTAAAGGTGGAAACCTTTAGACTTCAGACTTTAGACTTCGGAGTAGTATAAAAACCTTTATTTAGGGTAATAAATAAGCGAAACAAACAGGAGCACTCCATTGCTTATTATTATTCACTGAAAGCGTCTTACACAACTTTTCCATCTCCTTAAAAGATCTTTCACGACTTACTTTCGGTTTTTATTCACTTGAAGCGTGTGAATAAATAAATACCTGCGTTACCTGCCTATACCGAACCTTCAATGGAGGTTTTTAAGTCTCATTCAGAATTGACATAGGTTATTGCCATTGTTTCGTGATTATTGTACTATTACTTATTATTCTTTAATCTCTTTGGTAATCGGACATCTCATCTGAGAGCGAGAGTCAGTTAAATTCTAGGTTCAGATTTCACTAGCTTCTGCCCGCGTTTTCGCCCGCGTGAATTTCAATTTTTCACAAATCCCGAGGGAATCGTGGATTTTCGTTTCCCGTTCCCGCTCCCTTTCCAACCTTTATACCTAATTTCAAGAAAGTTTGGTATAGTAAGCTGTGCCTATAGCTGTAGCTGTAGATTTCGGTTTTTTCAAAATCCCGCGGGAACTGTGGTTTTACAGGCCGCAACTACTGAACCGCACAATTTTTTATCCTAATAAAAAAATTTGCGGTTCAGTAGTTGCGGCGTTATAGAATAACCAACATACACACGTACACACACACACACACAATCTTTCGCCTTTATAATATTAATATGATTTCTTTGGTAATCGGACATATTATCTGAGAGCGAACTTCGCTGCGCCTTTCTCCCATCTACAATCCCATCCCGTGGATGTGATGTCCATTCCCATCCACGTCAGTTAAATTCTAGTTTTAGATTTCATTAGCAAATTGTTAATCTTCACTAACACCACTACAGCTTTTTAACATCCCACTGCTGAGCACAGGCCTCCTCTTGCATAGGAGAGAGGGATTTAAGTGCTTAGACCCGCCATTCAGCTTCGATGCGGGTTGGAGGGCTGTTTTTTTATAGATTGTCCAGAATTGGGAAGTCGGCAGTGTTACACTCCCGTGCCTCGTAGAGCACGCAAAGCTGTCGGTCTTGACTCTTGCGCCTGATATGTTTCCGGTCGTGTTTGATTGCCGTCATATCGGACCATGATATAATTAAATGACTAGTGATGGAATAGAGAAGGCATCTGTGTTTGCGCACACACTTGGGAATTATAATAATAATTTGACGACCTCCCAGGTGCAGTGGTGAGCGCTGTCGTCTTATAAGTGGGAGGTCCTGGGTTCGATTCCCGGCAGGGACACTTTGGGATTTCAAAATTTCTAAATTGTCTCTGGTCTGGTCTGGTGGGAGGCTTCAACTGTGGCTGGTTACCACCCTACCAGCAGAGCCGTGACGCCAAGCAAATTAGCGTTCCGGTACGATGCCATGTAGAAACCGATCAGGGGTATGCATACCTCTTCCAAGTTAGCCTGCTACCATCGTAGACTGCATCATCACTTACCATCAAGTGAGATTGCAGTCAAGGGCTAATTTGTAGTTGAATAAAAAAATACATATCTCCAACGTTGGCTAGTCCACATGGAGATTGGCTGCCGTGACAAACTAGGTCGGAAGGTTTATATCACCTACACGCACAATACAATAAATGTTCGATCAATTTTATATCTAAAACACTCAAGAGCCATACCTCATTCAATCGTAATATATATTTAATCTGTCACCCGCAGAACCACGGAGGGTATCGTCAAATGATCGCCGGGTCGCGGTGTGGACCATTTGTTCTGAACGAGTGTCGCTTGGCTTTGACGTAATATACTAAACGCGCATTGTATTAAATCATGTCGTTTTTTCTCGAATCCTGTCGACATCAAACTTTTTCTTTTTGCGAGCCACGATCAGGTTAGCGAATAACTTCAGGTACGGAATAACTTCTTAACTATCATGTAAAGTCTAACAATAATTTTTTTCAACAATTTTTTACAGGTATTTTTTGTAGAATTCACATTCTAGCCATATTCTGTTAATGTCTGCTTACCTGCATCATAACTCTTTCTGTAATAATTTAGGAACATCGATTTTGTAACAGAGCACCTAATTCTCTGTGCCAGACCCACGTTTGCTTTACCTTAGAAATGACGTTTTCATTTAAAATCTGGATTCATCATCAGAAGTGAGTAAAAGATAGTGAAATTAGGTATATTTAGTTACGTTGTGAGAAGTTATATACAAACTAAATATAAGCGCTTAAAAGCTTAAATGTTCCGGACATACGTAAAAGGGTTGAACAAATTCAGTTTCAATATTAGTTTTGGGTTCAAATCCAAAACTTTTATTTCATTGTTATCAAAGCGAAAAATATTATGTGATATCGCAATCTGGTCACGAATACTGCAATGATTTATCTTAAATGGTAGGCTGAATGTCGAGATAGAATAGAATAGAATAGAATAGAATAGAATAGAATAGAATAGAATAGAATAGAATAGAATAGAATAGAATAGAATAGAATAGAATAGAATAGAATAGAATAGAATAGAATAGAATAGAATAGAATAGAATAGAATAGAATAGAATAGAATAGAATAGAATAGAATAGAATAGAATAGAATAGAATAGAATAGAATAGAATAGAATAGAATAGAATAGAATAGAATAGAATAGAATAGAATAGAATAGAATAGAATAGAATAGAATAGAATAGAATAGAATAGAATAGAATAGAATAGAATAGAATAGAATAGAATAGAATAGAATAGAATAGAATAGAATAGAATAGAATAGAATAGAATAGAATAGAATAGAATAGAATAGAATAGAATAGAATAGAATAGAATAGAATAGAATAGAATAGAATAGAATAGAATAGAATAGAATAGAATAGAATAGAATAGAATAGAATAGAATAGAATAGAATAGAATAGAATAGAATAGAATAGAATAGAATAGAATAGAATAGAATAGAATAGAATAGAATAGAATAGAATAGAATAGAATAGAATAGAATAGAATAGAATAGAATAGAATAGAATAGAATAGAATAGAATAGAATAGAATAGAATAGAATAGAATAGAATAGAATAGAATAGAATAGAATAGAATAGAATAGAATAGAATAGAATAGAATAGAATAGAATAGAATAGAATAGAATAGAATAGAATAGAATAGAATAGAATAGAATAGAATAGAATAGAATAGAATAGAATAGAATAGAATAGAATAGAATAGAATAGAATAGAATAGAATAGAATAGAATAGAATAGAATAGAATAGAATAGAATAGAATAGAATAGAATAGAATAGAATAGAATAGAATAGAATAGAATAGAATAGAAAAGTTTTTTATTCAAATAAACTTTTACAAGTGCTTTTGAATCGTCGATTGAGTCTACCACAGGTTCGGAATGCAGTTCCAGCCGAGAAGAACCTGTAAGAAACTCGGCGGTTGCTCTTTTTTAAAAATAACATTATAACAATTATTATTATTAATGTACATGATTGAAATGCCGTCTCGCGCATTGCTGGAACGAGTTAAATCCAAGCTTTTTTATCGTTTATATAATCTTCAATTGTATAATAAGCTTTTTTTATGAGCATACTTTTAATAAAGTTCTTAAACTTGATATAAGACATAAAACATCAGGGTAGGGATTGACAAACTTGTATACCTAATATAAATGTATAAATATTATAAAAAGTTGCAAAAAATGTGTGTGAGTTTTATTTAGGTATAATATTATGTAGACCTAAATATATTCCACATTTCGAAGGTGATTTAATTTTGCTTATTTGGTTATTTGCTTTTTTTTAATTGAATAAAAAATACATGAATGAATTAGCGTTTCATTTATCTTCCCTATATCAGTTTCTAACACTTGAATTTTTCGAGATTCCCGTGGTCAGATTAATGCGACTAATGCCATAGTAAATCAGAGCCATATATCAATATTCAATACACTCTGCTATATTTCGTTTGTGTCCGCCATGGGTATTGTTTCCATACTAAGGTGCCCAATGACCTTTTCTTGTAAGAAAGCTGTGACATACTTATTCCATCCATCATTAACACGAGTTGTAAATACGGTCAGATGTCTATTTATTTTGACCGTAAAATAAATTTTGTTCATTGAAGATACAATTGACTTGAGTGCGGTGAAAGCATGTCAGTCCCGTTAAGAGTAGGTAGTTATGTGCTATGGCCCTATTATTTATACGAACTAGCAGTTTCTCGCGATATTATGCGAATTGAATAGGAATGTGTCAAATCTACACGTAAACTTTTCCCGTGAAATGTTCTAAAAACCATATTGAAACTCATTCAAACATATCCAAAAGCTGAGAAACTATAAGCGAATACAGACGTCTGTTTTGTACTACTTCTTCGAGCCCCCGGGCTTCATAGCATCCGAAAGGGCTTACAAATAAAGCCTCTATTAGGATTTCATATTTTTAACCGACTTCAAAAAACTTCCACACATATTATCACTACATAGTATAAAACAAAGTCGCTTTCTCTGTCCCTATGTCCTTATGTCCCTATGTATGCTTAAATCTTTAAAACTACGCAACGGATTTTGATGCGGTTTTTTTTAATAGATAGAGTGATTCAAGAAAAAGGTTTGTAAGTAGAAAAATTGGACCCGGTAGGTGGCGCTAATAGCGGGCAGGACGACGTCTGCCGGGTCCGCTAGTGTATGTATATAATTTGTAGGTATGTTTGCAACTATTTCAAAAACCAAGGAACCGATTAAATAATTGCGATTATTTTAAATGTAGTAGTAGGTATATATTCATATAACACACCTAGTTATCATTCTTATGTATGAAATTACACGCATAAATGTATCCTTAAGTCACTAATATTTTTGATTGGAACACCGAGACTTCTCTGAGATTGCTGAACCGAAGTAGGTTTAATTTTTCCAAAAAAAATAGCTTTTTACCTTGGCGTTTTTAGAGCTAGTACCCGCCATGCCTGCCTTAGAGATGGTCACTTGTGGGCCGCAGCTATCCACGTCGAATGGCACACCGAACTACACTTCCAACGTCCAGGAAACGAGCGTCATACTGTCAGATCTAATGCGCTCTCAACGTCAATTTTATATTTGCGAAAATATTTTTCAATCTATTTCATCTCGTCCGGTGCAGTATAAAAGTACAATCTGCATCGCGCTTTTGAAATTTAATCAAAACAACAATAGAGAACGTCTGCAATTCCATAGGATGGACGTATTCTTAGATTCAATACTTACGTAGAACAGCCACTTTTATACTCATACTAGCGGACCCGGCAGACGTCGTCCTGCCCGCTGTTAGCGCAACCTACCGAGTCCAATTTTTCTACTTATAAACCTTCCTCTTGAATCACTCTATCTATTAAAAAAAACCGCATCAAAATCCGTTGCGTAGTTTTAAAGATATAAGCATACATAGGAGCATAGGGACATAGGGATATAGGGACAGAGAAAGCGACTTTGTTTTATACTATGTAGTGATAATATAGCTTTAATTAGGTGTTTAAGAGTGCAGCAAGTTTAAGTTGGCATTGAAAAAAATACATTTTTGACATTAATATTTGTATAACTAGATCATTTACGTAAGGGATCACATACTTAATTCATTGCGTAAACATATTATTATAATTATTAAAAGTATTGAATCTAATTTTTAAAATGTAATGTAAAAAATTATTAAAATTAGTTACATTGAAATGCTTCAAATAATTCGCTATATTGTTTAGACAGTAAACTTAATTAAGTACACGCAAAGGTAACAATGTGATGTGGGTGTTACCTATTAGGTCGTTTGATTCAGTGTTGAAAACAACGATGCGTTCTTAGAGAATAGGTAAACAGTACGTAGGTACTCTTAGTGTTCCAAACGTCTATGGTGTTTGAACTTTGTATATTTTGATACTGTACCTCATTAAAACAGTGAAAACTGAAATTTTTGGCATTTTAGTAGTTTTGGAGAATATATCAAAATTGTAAATAAATTACATAGATAAATTTTATTACTGATAGATATAGTTTTAAAAATATTGGAATATCACTTGTAAACTCGTTTTATTTTATTTTTATGAACTAACATACCGTTTCTGCGAATTCAACAAACATATCTACGCTTTTAATTTCTCGCTATTTTGATTTTTTGTATGAATACTTTGATTGGAACACTGTGAAAAGATAATCTATAGAATATTTACGTAATACACAAAATGATTTTAATGCAACGAAATGCGCCTAATTAAATCACAAAGCGACACACAAGTAAAGTTGATTAAAATCGGAACACAATTGAAAACTCGGAATCGAAACGGTCCAGCGGTCGGAACGTGTCCCTGAGCGTTGCGCTAAAATTACTAAACGCTTTCCTCATCCAAACTAATCGACTATAAAAGAGCCGACAGCAAACTGAAAAGCATAGACACAGCAATCAACATGAAGTTGATTGTTGTAGCAGTAGGTTTGTGCTGTCTGGTAGCGGTGTACGGACGGGAGCTCGCCGAAGATGAAAAGGATCTCGTAGCGGCCGCGACGAAGGGCCACCACCACGAGGAGGGCGGTGGCAAGGAGCACCATCATCACCACCACCATCACCACGAGGATAAAGGACACAAGGGCCACAAGGGTCACCACCATCATCACAAGGGCGAGCACGGTGATCACGGTAAACATCACCACGGCGAGCATCATCACGAGCACGGCGAACATCACAAGAAGCACTGGGACGAGGACGACCATCACGGCCACCATCACGAAGCGGGCCATCATCACAAAGGGGACAAACACGGCCATCATAAACATCACGACAAAGGAGAGAAGACCGACGGCTACCACAAGAAATATCACAAGGATCACTTCCACAAGGACCACCACTTCTATGATGACCATCACGATGAAGGCAAACATCACAAGCACGGACATCACGAAGGACACCATCATAAACACGATGAGCACCACAAGAAGGGGGGACATCATGATCATGGTCACCATGAGCATCATCACGGCAAGCACGGCCATCATGACAAGCATCATCACGATGAGAAGCATCACGGCCACAAGGGTCATCACGGTCACGAGGAGCATCATCACGGTCATCACGACCATGGCAAGAAGGGTGGCCACAAGGACCACAAGGACTGGGGCTTCCATCACGGCAAGCACTGATCTCTATTTCAACTGTGATATTATTTGTAAGAATTTGTTGAACTTGTGTTTAACATAGCGAATAGTCGTTGCTTCCTTTTCTATTTATATCTTCCATTACTTCTCTTCATAGTTAAGTTACTAGAAGACAAATCGCTGTGCTCTTACCTCTTGAATCTGTATTCCGACTGGAGTATTATTTGTTATGTTAAATTCTAGTGTTCTTGTGAAAGACTTGTGTTGCCTTTGTTATTTGTTACGGGTTTTGTTACTTTTGTATAATAGTAATATTATAAGTAAATATTATAAAATAAATGATTATTTAATAATAATGAAATTTTTTGTGTTCTAATTGTTAAAAACGTTATACAATAGACTCAAAAAGAATGTATACACTTTTTTAGAGAAATTTAATGAAAAAGCTTACAATAAGGTTTCAACTTGACACACTTTTGAAACTGGGTAAAGTGAAATCAATAATTGACCTCAGCCTAAAATTATTTCTTTGAAGAATCAAGTAAGTATCAGATAAAATTGTGTATCATTGATGATATTCAGCCGTAAATGTGTATTGGTTGATCACCAGGTTGTGAATAGGTTGTATTTTAGTATTTTTTTCATTAAAAGAATATTAGCCATGACGAACATGACTAATATTCCCTTTTTCCCTTCAATTAAGTGAAAACTTGTGCTATGAGTAGGTACGACAATAATGTAGATAACGGGTGGGGTATGAATCATCGACCCTTCGGTTCCCAATCCGAGCCCGACGACCGTTGCGCTATTGAGGCTTGATGTTGATGCTACCAGTATCCGTAATAAGTCTAAAATATACTCTCATCAAACCTTTGGCCAACAAAAGAATGATAAGCTGCTCTTTTATTCTGTCAATCAAAATGCCAATCCTTATTTACCTTTTCAAACCCTTTTTTTCAACCAAAAGGATGCCTCTTATTTCCTGTTTTTATTATAATATTGTAAGGTAGGCTCTGGGTTGGAACGCGTTTGTCTAGAAAATGATTTTTTAATCTTGACCTGAACATAATTTAGTTATGTTGTTATAATTGTACCGGATTTTGAATTAAAATCAGTTAAAACTTTGTTATTGTAATTACCCCATAATACATAAGAAGTTTTCTCAAGATGCTTCTGCGTAATGGATTCAAGTCCTTCAGTTTTAAATTAGCAATAAAATAAAAGTCACCTCTAAAATTCATTAAGAACTTCAAAAGCTCACTTCTCCTTTTGTGGATAGCGAAGTAAACATCCTGCAAGTTGCAAAGTCCAACGAACCAGTGCTTAACTTGCTTTAAACAGTAACTTCTTCGCTTACTAACTTATGCAAGTGTTAGATTATTAGAACTGTCTTTATTATTAACCAGAGAGTTACTCAAAGTCGAGTTACCAGATTGAAAACAATGTAAAAGAGTTGAGTATATAAAAATATTAATTTTACAATGTATTAATATTCAAAATTGTAAGTAAAAATATTGCAAGCACAGCCACAAATAATTTGTTGTTAAATTATGCTAGAACTAGCTGACCCCCGCGACTTCGTTCGCGTGTTTATAGGTTTTATATAGGTCGGATCGGATCCCATATTTCTTTTATGTACCTAAACTAAATGTAGTCTAAGTTACTCCTTATAACATTGAAAGTCCCATTAAAATCGATCCAGCCATTTCGGAGATTAGCTGGAACAAATAGACAGACCGACAAACATAAATTTAAACGCACACCAGTTTCAAATAAGCCGTACGTACAAAAATCCGGGTCCCAAGTTATTGGAACCCAATAAATGCCTGTCATTTCTAAACTAAAAAACCTATGACCTTGAAATATTTACGGGACAATACTTAAAGTACTACCTATCTAACAAAAAAAGAATGAGTGAAATCGAATAACGCGTTAATGAATTACAGCTAAATACACGTTTTAACTTTCATCCCCTCTCTCAAGGGAACCGTGCTGAATTTCAGGATAAAAAGTATCCTATAACCTACCTCGGAGTATAAACTCAAATCGTACCAAGTTTCATTCGAATCCATTCAGTAGTTTCGGCGTGATGCGCGGCCAAGATACAGACAGACAGACAGACAGACAGACAGACAGACAGACAGACAGACAGACAAAAATGAAAAAAATTGCAGTTTTGGCTTCAGTATCGATTATAGAGTGCCCTCCGATAAAAATTTTCAAAATATCTTCAATGTACAGAATTGGATCTGTTACAGTTTTATTATATTATAGATAAGACAATCATAGTTTAAAATAACAAATCAATACGTTACAAAAGAGAAAACTGCGATAGAAATTACTAAAGTCACTCGTGACATAATAAGTTTATTGCCCTAGTATTTTTCGCACGCGTTGCTAAGTAGATTTTTTGTGGGATTACGAGTAGCTTCTAATATAATACGTACCAAGTTAAGTCATATTATAGAAACTAGAAAACAATAGATTAAAACTCGCGCAATTTATACGGGCCAAGTTGCAACGCATTGCAATACCAAAATATCATCCAAATGATACAATTTTAACGAATGATCGAAAACTAAAGGCGGGCCGCAGCGCAACGCACTGGCGGATCGATTAGACTCTATACGCTAATATATAGAGTCTAATGTGCTTTGGGTGTGCTTATGCGATGCGTCTTGCCGTGGCTGTAATTTGTATGAAGCATAATAAATGTAGGTTTGTTTTTGGAACCAGTTAAGGATGCAAAACAGGGAAACAAAGACGTAGAATTCAATGGAATGCAAACGGACATTTGTAGGTAAATAAAGTTGCACAAAATAGATAATTCTAATTTATTCAGGTCAATAGACAGAGCTTAAACTACAGTAAAACAACGCCAGAGACAACAAGGATGCATACAGTACAGTTTTATAACTAAACCAATTTGTATTCGGAATCCCTAAGCCACGGTAGCAAGCGATACGAAGCGATAACGTTAGTTACGTTAATATCTTGGTATTAGATGCCAATTTATCGTTATTTTCGTCACAACTGATAGGTCTGCAGCTGGACATACGAGTAGATATGTTCACAACCTTCACCTTAAATAATAATTTGTGAAATTGATGTTGTGTTTGGGTGGACTACAGAAACTGAGTCTTTGAACAGCGTCATCCTGCTTTTGATGTTTTGTTTGGGAGGTCTACAAAAACTGAGTCTTATTCTGAGTGCTTAGTCTCAGTTTGGAGCGTTCCAAAACTTTATATAATATACTATAAGTATACTATTGATCGAGTCACAATGACTTCAGAGTAAAATGGAACTAAAATAAGAGTCTTTGGGTTCATTTTGCTCTGAAGTCATTTGTGATTCGATCAATAGTATACTTATAGTATACTTTTAGTTTTGGAGCGCTTCAAACTGAGACTAAGCACTCTATTGAAAGATCGTCTTTCGAGCACCTTAAGACCCCAAAATGTATAGAACTTACAAGCTATCTATAACCAGGCTATCCTACTTCCTACTATCTATAATATAATAAAACTGTAACAGATCCAATTCTATACATTGAAGATATTTTGAAAATTTCTTTTGGAGGGCACACTATAATCGATACTGAAGCCAAAACTGTATTTTTTTTCATTTTTGTCTGTCTGTCTGTCTGTCTGTCTGTCTGTCTGTCTGTCTGTCTGTATCTTGGCCGCGCATCACGCCGAAACTACTGAATGGATTCAAATGAAACTTGGTACGATTTGAGCTTATACCCCGAGGTAGGACATAGGATACTTTTTATCCCGAAATTCAGCACGGTTTCCTTGGGAGAGGGGAAGAAAGTTAAAACATGTATTTAGCTGTAATTCACTAACGCGTAGTTCGATTTAATTCATTCTTTTTTTGTTAGAAAGGTAGTACTTTAAGTATTGTACCGTAAATATTTCAAGGTCATAGGTTTTTTAGTTCAGAAATGACAGACATTTATTGGGTTCAAATAACTTGGGACCCGGATCTTTGTACGTACGGCTTATTTTAAACTGGCGTGTGTTTAAATTTATGTTTGTTGGCCTGTCTATTTGTTCCAACTAATTTCCGAAACGGCTGGATCGATTTTGATGGAACTTTCAATGGCAGATGTTATAAGGAGTAACTAAGGCTACATTTAGTTTATGTACAAAAAAGGATTATGGGATCCAATCCGATCCTATATAAAAGCCTATATCCACGCGGACGAAGTCGCGGGGGTCAGCTAGTAATATTATAAATGTGAAAGTGTGGATGTTTGGATGTTTGGATGTTTGGATGTTTGTTACTCAATCACGCCGCAATTACAAGTTTGTGTGTTTGTGTGTGTGTGTATATTTGTTACTCTTTACTTTTTAACCATATCTATAGCTATAGGTAGATTAATATAGCAAACTTCCTTGAAAGTAGGTACAAAGGTCAGAAAAAGAAGCGGGAACGGGAACCGGAAATATACAATTCCCTCGGGATTTTTTTCATTTTAATTCACGCGGGCGAAGCCGCGGGCAGAAGCTAGTAATATATAATCTAACAGAAGTTATAAATATTAATATCTATACTAATAAATAAAATTGAAGTGTCTGTCTGTAATATCGAAATAACTACCTCATATTAAGCTCATATGGTTATTTGAACGCAACCATAACCGAATCACACGTTTTTAAATTTTTTGTCTGTCTGTCTGTCTGTCTGTCTGTCTGTTTGAACGGGCTAATCTTCGGAACGGCTGAACCGATTTTGACGGGACCTTCACATACAAGTAGAGAATTAACCAGGGAGTAACATAGGCTACTTTTTTAACCGACTTTCAAAAAAGGAGGAGTTGTGTTTTTCTACCTATGTACACCGATATCTCCGAGATTTCTGAACCGATTTGAGTAATTTTTTTTAATCGATAGAGGAACATTGCGACACTGTCCTACAAAAAATTTGGATTCCAACTCCTCAATCCTGATGCTGTAGGGGATCTGATCCCCAAAACTAATGGGATTTAGAAACTGTCGGTTATTTAAATTGATAATGGGGATGCCAATTAAAGACTATCGTCGAATGAACTTGAATAGGTAGATATCCAACTCCTCAACCCTGATGCTGTAAGGAATTACATTCCGAAATCGTAGGGATTCCACGGAATTTTTCCGTTTTGGGGACGAGTTAGTACAGATAGGCTACTTTTTGTTCTGGAAAATCAAAAGTTCCCACGGGATTTTTAAAAACCTAAATCCACACGGGCGAAGCCGTGGGCATCTTCTAGTTCTAAAATAAATGAATTAAAAAGTACTGAATCAAACATCATTACCGGGAACACTAATCTAGGGCTAATACGAAAGCAAGAACACCAATACGAACAAATATCAGGGAAATAGTTAACGATAATGCAGTTACGGCCACTTACCTTTATTGCTTCGCAGCTTGCCATCGACTCGGTGTACGATTTTTGTAAAGCAACTAAGTCTAGATAAATGTGAAAGCGCACTATAATTGTCTATTTACAAACGAATTTAAATCTTCTATTCTTGGTTATTCAATGTTAAGTTATGCTTATTGGTTCTAACCGCCGCGCCGGTAGTGTCACAACAAATAGGCGTTTGACAAGCCTGTAATAAGTATATGGCTACTTGACTTTCTTATCTAGACCAGGGTAGATCCCTTTAAAAATAATAAAAAGTAAAAGAAAATCACAGTAGGATGAAACCCATTGGAAAAGGAGGAGAATATTATAAAAATAAAAGGAAAAATAATTTACGGGCGATCTGAGCTCGGGAAAAAAAGGGGGGGAGTTTTAAGGGTAAAAAACGGTTTATCTCGATTTCCGGCAAAACTACAAGTCCTATGGAAAAAAATTAAATGGCAAAGTTGTAGGTAATAAAAAGATCTACAACTTTTGTATTTACACTTTTTTCACATAACCTCAAAATTTTTTCCCGAGCTCAGATCGCCCGTAAATTATTTTTCCTTTTATTTTTATAACTAGCTGACCCCCGCGACTTCGTTCGCGTGTTTATAGGATTTATATAGGATCGGATCGGATCCCATAATTATTTTATGTACCTAAACTAAATGTAGCCTGTTACTCCTTATAACATTGAAAGTTCCATTAAAATCGATCCAGCTGTTTCAGAGATTAGTTGGAACAAATAGACAGAACGACAAACATAAATTTAAACGCACGCCAGTTTAAAATAAGCCGTACGTACAAAGATCCGGGTCCCAAGTTATTGGAACCCACTAAATGCCTGTCATTTCTGAACTAAAAAACCTATGACCTTGAAATATTTACGGGACAATATATAAAGTACTACCTTTCTAACAAAAAAAGAATGAGTGAAATCGAACAACGCGTTAATGAATTACAGCTAAATACACGTTTTAACTTTCATCCCCTCTCCCAAGGGAACCATGCTGAATTTCGGGATAAAAAGTATCCTATAACCTACCTCGGAGTATAAGCTCAAATCGTACCAAGTTTCATTCGAATCCATTCAGTAGTTTCGGCGTGATGCGCGGCCAAGATACAGACAGACAGACAGACAGACAGACAGACAGACAGACAAAAATGAAAAAAATTACAGTTTTGGCTTCAGTATCGATTATAGAGTGCCCTCCGATAAAAATTTTCAAAATATCTTCAATGTACAGAATTGGATCTGTTACAGTTTTATTATATTATAGATATTCTCCTCCTTTGTCAATGGGTCTCATCCTACTGTGATTTTTCTTGGTTTCAAAAATTATCGACACTGGGCTATATATGTACCGAGTGTTAGTAAATATTATTATCTATGAATTGTCGCAATATTATAATCTATCTATACTAATATAATAAAGCGGAAGAGTTTGTTTGTTTGAACGCGCTAATCTCAGAAACTACTGGACCGATTTCAAAAATTCTTTCACCGTTGAATATGTACGTGATCCTTGAGTGCTACAGGCTATAAAATATGTACCACGGGCGAAGCCGGGGCGGACCGCTAGTATTATATACCAATAGAAGGTTATAGTGTGTCAAACAATTAATGATTAAACGAACTTACCTGTACGTGAAGTTCAATCATAATTACTCGAAGAGCATCGTTCGAAGATATTAGCAATATACACATGTAGTTTCACGTTAGACTCGCCGTCTCGCACTTTATTTCGGAGCAAGGTAGGTAGGTAGATTGAAAAAACTGCCGATGTCGCACGGCGCACCACGCCCCGATCACCTCATTAAGTTTGGAGAGTGCTGAGCTGTTCTGAAATTTCTTACATATGTTTCACAATGGGTCTGGCTAGTCCATGTAAGGGAGGGGGGGTTGCTAATATCTTCGAACGATGCTCTTCGAGTAATTATGATTGAACTTCACGTACAGGTAAGTTCGTTTAATCATTAATTACTCTCAAGCATCGTTCGAAGATATTAGCAATATACACATGTAGATGTTGAGAGAGAGTAATTGTCGTGAAACATATGTAAATATTTTAATAGTATTTTTTATTTTATTGTTTTTTTTTTTTTTTTAATTCAGACAATGCAGGTAATTTTAAAAAATCACTTTAATGATAACACAAATTACATAAATACTTAAAACATTAATTATTATTATTCAATAAGATAAAATTAACTCAACATTAATTTTTAAAATAATTATACAATTATATTAATCTCATGTTATGAAGTATAATATGTATGTATAATTAAATGAAATACATTATTTATTTTAGTTTAAGTATTCAATATGTTTCTAGCGAATTCTCTATTTAGAGAAGTCTCATTAGAGATTATTCTATTGTAGTATTTAGCAAAAACCATAGAATTTGAGCTCCACCCTGCAGTATTTCTAATAATATCTATACTCACTCCTGACCTAAATGCTTTGGAAGTCGATGCATGCCTAGTACTATGCGCAGTGAATATGGATGTATCTATTCCACTCAAATTTAAGGTACTTTTGACCCATCTACTCAATGTTTGAGAAGAAACATTACCATGAGGCTTTCTGAATGAAATGAACAATTTACTTACATTTTTTCGTAATTCTTTGGTTGTTTCACAATATACCTTCAAAGTGTTCGCGGGACATATTTGAGGTCTTTGTGAAAAAAAAGGTAAATACAAAGTTGGTTGTAAAGCTCCTAGCCGTGAAGTTTTTATTAAGTCTGAAATTTTGATTATTACCTCAGTATCTGTGAAATTAATATTATTTATATCTATAACGGAAAGTGTTTGAATTCGGTGGGCTGTGACCAGTGCTAACAGGGTGATTAATTTTTTGCTTAATTGCTCGAGATTTAAATTTTCATTAGGGTACCAATCTGATAAAAAATTTAAAACTTGGTCAATATCCCATGTTAGATTGTATTTTGGTAATGTAGGCCGCAAACGAAAAACCCCTTTTAGGTATCTCTTAGTTAAATCATTGTTAACTACATCCTGACCTAACAATAATGATAGAGCGGACCTACAAGTATTTATTGTTCCATATCTAGCATTTGAATCAAAAGTATACGATAGAAAACTCAACACATTCGTAATAGTGGTATTAAAAATATCTAAATCATTATCTTGACAGTAAGAAAACCATTTTTTAAAACAAGTGTCATATTGTTTAAGTGTGTTGTCTGCGAGTGATGCCAGCATCACTGGGATGGATGACTGAGGGACTCCTCTTCGGAGTAGCGAAGTCCGGATAAGATCCCTACAACCAGGGTAATTTGTCGGTGTACTGCGCGATCGCTACAATGAGAAATTATCAAATTATTTTGTGATTTTAAAATCAATGGTTTTGATGTTAGAAGTTTCTTGTAAAGTGGGTACCACGGCTGTGTGGGCCATTGAGGCACAACCACAATCCCTGTTCCTTTATCGTTAATTATTTTTCTCAATGTCTTAAGGATAATAGAAATTGGAGGAAATGCGTAAAAGAAAAAATCGCTCCACGATATAGTAAATGCATTGATTGCAAAGGCATCCGGATCTTTAAACCATGACACGTATGTGTCACATTTATGATTTATCCTACTCGCAAACAAATCTATCGAGGGAATACCAAACATCGCCGTAATTGTATTATAAGCGTTGTTTGATAACTCCCATTCAATATCTGGATGCGATCTTCGTGATTCTGCATCCGCAATTTTATTATCAGAGGAGCGAATGTAATCAGCATGGACAGTGATTTTTCGTATTTCACACCATCTCCATAATTGCTGTGTAATACTTGTTAAATGTGGAAACTGAATTCCCCCCATTCTATTTATATAAGATATTGCAGTCGTATTGTCAATACGAAGCAAAATTTGACAGTTTTGAAGGTTATTTGCAAAATTTTTAAGGCCTAAGAAGGCTGCCAATAGCTCTAAATAATTGATATGGAACGACCGTTCCTTTTCACTCCATGGTCCACAAGCAGTATCCTCACCACAAGAAGCCCCCCAACCCGTTGTTGAGGCATCAGTAAATATTTCCATGGTATAATTGTCCCCTTTTATTTTACATACAGCATAGTCAATATTGTTTAACCACCAATCAAACACAAATGATAAATTGCTTGGTATTGTCATGAACTTGTCATAGTTTTCATCTTCCCTTAGATTCAAATATTTACAGCGCTCAAAATCCTTTGTATACAGCCAGCCGTACTCTACGGCTTGACACGCTGAGGTAAGTAAACCCAAAAACCGAGCAAATTCCCTAATTTTACACCTTTCCAAGTTTTTAAATTTTAAAATTTCATTTTTAATTTTTTCTCTTTTATTTTCTGGTAATTTTATTTCTAACCTTTTTGAATCTATAATATTGCCCAAAAATTTACAGGCTTGTTTAGGTTCAAATATACTTTTATCTGTATTAATAACAAATCCTAAAGATTCTAGTAATGATTTAGTATCGGACATGTTTTGTAAACAATGAATATAAGACTGCCCCACTAAAAGTAAATCATCTAGGTAAAAGGTGGACAAGTGTCTCATGGATCGCAACAATCTTGCAACAGGTTTAAGAATCTTAGTAAATACATAAGGAGCTGTATTCAATCCAAATGGTAAAACATTGAATTCATAAAGGTTGCGGTTCCATTGAAAACGTAGGAATTTCCTTGAATTTTTATGTACATTTATAAGAAAATAAGCATCTTTTAAGTCAATAGTACACATATAACTATTTTTTGATATTAATTTAATAGATGTTCTAAAATCTTCCAGTTTAAAATGTTGCGTATTTATAAATTTATTTAATTCCTTCAAATTTAATATAAAGCGTTTTTTACCATCTGGTTTTGGAATAAGAAAAATTTTTGTAAATAAATTGACCTTCACATGGTTGACATAATGATACAGCTCCTATAGATAAAAGATTATCTATAGATTCTTTAAAAGAATTAAATTCTGTTAAACTATAGTTTGCTTCTTTAGGTATAACTGGCTGCATCACTGGACATGAAAATGGAATTTTATAACCTGATATCCAGGATAGAATTGTGGTATTATTAGTGATCAATGACCATTCATTATAGAAATAAGTCAAGCGGCCTGCCGGCTTTACCGTTCCTATCGCCTGTGTCGTGGAGGTTGCTGACGCGACGACGTCCTCGAGGCGGCGGCGTTCTGCGTGGACGTCGCTGTCCGCCTCGCTGTCGGTAGGCGCGCTGGCGGGCGAAAGCCCCTCGCTGCCGCCTGCGGCGGCGGCGCGCGCTGGCTCGCGAGGGGCGCTCGGTAGTTTAAAGACTGCTTGCTGGTAGCTGCGGCAGAGGCGGCAGGCTTTTGCGCGCCAGGCTTTGCTGTAGATCTTATATCTGCACCAGACTTATTAATAATCTTTGCCGACTTTAAAGTTTCGGCCAAATTATTACCAAAAAGCAACTCATCAATTTTGGTTTTTTCCAGTTGTTCTTTTAATTCCTTCTTTATTGTGGTAAGAATAAAAAATCTTCTTAAAACCGAATCGCTGTGTTGAATATCACCAAGGATTCGAGCCGTATCCATCAATAGTTTTAGCAGCTCTTGATTAGCATCATTAGAAGATAAAAGTAAAGTGATACCTGCGCAGAGTGATGATAGCGCACAGGAAGTTAAAACTTGCTTATTTTCTATTCCTTTATCACGTTTTGCTTGATTTTCTGCCAGGGCTGCCCGGATTTCAGCATTCAGCGCCGGTGCTTTTATTAATTTGCAATTAGCCGGAACTGAATATTTTTCTTTCAGCTCTTTTCGGGTTTCCTTGTTTAAACCACACGTTACTATATGATTTAGCCTAAGAGCTAAGTCTTTTTGAATATTTTCACCATATTCCTTGACGGTGGTGGGATCCTCTCCTAAAATACTCAATAGTTCCGGGTTTAACATCGGCTCTGTAGGTGCATCCGGAAGAGTCAAGTCAGCAGTGGTAACTGGGTCAAGTGGGAGCTGGGGCTGCGGCGGCGCGCTGGGGGCAGAAACAACCTCTGCAGTAGCCTCTGTATTCACATTGGTGGGATCCAGGAGTTCGTCCCAGTAAGAACATCCTTCTTGAGGTTCTGTGACGTCATCATCAATGGTGGCGATCGGTTCGCTGCCTGCGAAGCAATTATGCTTCGGTTAGGTAAGGCATAGTACCTAAAGGGCGTATGTGAGACTCCGGTGTGAGAAACACGCAACCCTATTGTATAGGTATTAAGGGCGTATGTGAGACTCCGGTATGAGAAACACGCAACCCTATTGTATAGGTATTAAGGGCGTATGTGAGACTCCGGTATGAGAAACACGCAACCCTATTGTGTAGGTATTAAGGGCGTATGTGAGACTCCGGGATGAGAAACACGCAACCCTATTGTAAAGCTAAAATAAATTACATAATGGGGGTATATGTGAGACTCCGGTATGAGAAACACGCAACCCTATTTGTGATGTAAGTATTTCTTTGTTAAAATAAAAACGTTGCAATACCATCATCATCAATATACATAGAAAACAATTACATATTTTATCGGTAAGAATTACTCACTGTTCGGGTTTTGCAGCGTGATACTGTCGCTATCCGATGACGACGTACTACGACGACGTCGGCGTTTTCTTGATATCTTCCGTTCTATTTTTCTTAATTTTTTGGCTAAATAATCCAAATCACAATCGTCACTTTTATCGTTTTTCCTTTTTGGCATGATAAAATCTTAAAAACCTCTTTATATCACGAAAAAACACTAAATTAGTTTTAAAACGTACGAGACAGCGATGCACTAAACTGTGAATGAGGTGATCGGGGCGTGGTGCGCCGTGCGACATCGGCAGTTTTTTCAATCTACCTACCTACCTTGCTCCGAAATAAAGTGCGAGACGGCGAGTCTAACGTGAAACTACATGTGTATATTGCTAATATCTTCGAACGATGCTTGAGAGTAATCGTGCAGTTAAGCTATAGTGTACTTATAGAGTTGCTCTTCAATGCTAGACACATGAATGCGCGAAAAACATTTCCTGTCTTTTGTGGTCCGCACGCCCCCTCATGCTTATAAAAGCATGTTTGTGTTAGTGTACATTTATATGTACAAGCAATAAAAATTATGTGTCTCTGAATAAACAAACGATTTAAATGCGATCATGTTTTAAAAGTTAAATTAATTTGAATTTAGAATTACTTACAACTCAAACCACAGATATTCTAGTTCAAAGTGACCAGTTCGACAAATCGGCAATTTCATAGATAAAGGCCTAATATCGACCTTGTAACTTTGATTTGTTTCGCAACAAAAAACTCATTAAAAAAAGGAATAATAACTCGACAAGAATTTCATTATGAATATCGGAAAGTCGAAGCGTAATTAAAACGGTGTTCAAATGAAGCAAAGTGTCATTGTCAAACGCTACGCTCCGGTGAGCTCTCGCCGTCACTCGGAGCGACGCCCGTCGAATGAGAACCGTGATTAATAGTGGCTCAAAACGTGAGCGACAGCATTAATTTATATTTATTTATTTATCCACCACCACTAGAGCCTTTTAACGTTCCACTGCTGGGCACAGGCCTCCTCTCTTATAGGAGAGAGGGATTTAGAGCTTAGACCCACCACGCTGCTCCAATGTGGGTTGGCGGGCTTTAACGACTCATGTCACATGATAGTGATAATAACCGGGACCGACTGCTTAACGTGCTCTCCGAGGCACGGGGGTGAAACACCACCAACTACCAACTCCGGGCTGGCACTGAGAATTTTCTTGACAGAAAAATCCAATACCTAACAATTATTTGCCCGACCCGGGAATCGAACCCGGGACCTCGTGATCTGGGGTCAAATACGCTAACCACTAGACCAACGAGGCTTATTTATTTATCCGACTGGGTATATATGTTTCACCTGTGTGTATGTATGTCCATTCCTATGTCCGCTTGTAACTACTCAACGGCTCAACGGATTTTGATAAATGATACGTCATTACATTTATCTTGATGACGTGAGTGTCATTGGGTACCTAAATTAAAAAAAAAAATCAAAATGGCCGACTTTATGCGCTTTAATGTGCGGACTGAAAAGATTTTTTTTCTTCAAGACCCTCGAGTGGGATATCAAAATAAAGGGCTTTAAAAGGCAAGTACGAAAATGTATATAACTTATATATTTGGAAACAATTTGGAGTGATAAATCATAGAAAATGACCGTTTCCTACGTCATTCGTAACTACTCAATATAGCTCAACCTATTTTGATAAGATACGTCATTAGATTTGTCTTGACGGCGCACATATTACTCTGGGTATATAAAATTCATAAAAAATCAAAATGACAAATTTTATGCAATTTAATGTGCGGGCTAAAAAATTTTTTTTTTCTTCGAGACCCTCGAGTGGGGTATCAAAATAAAGGGCTTTAAAAGGTGAGTACGAAAATATATACAACTAGCTGAATCCCGCAACTTCGTTCGCGTAGATAAAGATACAGGTTTTTATATAAGATCGGATCGGATCGGATCCCATAATTCTTTTATGTACCTAAACTAAATGTAGCCTAAGTTACTCCTTATAACATTGAAAGTTCCATTAAAATCCATCCAGCCGTTTCGGAGATTAGCTGGAATAAATAGACAGACGGACAAACATAAATTTAAACGAACACCAGTATAAAATAAGCCGTACGTTCAAAGATCTGGGTCCCAAGTTATATGAACCCAATACTGAGGATTGTAATGCCTGTCATTTCTGAACTAAAAAACCCATGACCTTGAAATATTTAAGGGACAATACTTAAAGTACTACCTTTCTAACAAAAAAAAATGAGTTAAATCGAACTACGCGTTAATGAATTACATCTAAATACACGTTTTAACTTTCTTCCCCTCTCCCAAGGGAACCGTGCTGAATTTCGGGATAAAAAGTATCCTATGTCCTACCTCGGAGTATAAACTCAAATCGTACCAAGTTTCATTCGAATCCATTCAGTAGTTTCGGCGTGATGCGCGGCCAAGATACAGACAGACAGACAGACAGACAGACAGACAGACAGACAGAAAGACAGACAGACAGACAAAAATGAAACAAATTGCAGTTTTGGCTTCAGTATCGATTATAGAGTGCCCTCCAAAAGAAATTTTCAAAATATCTTTAATGTACAGAATTGGATCTGTTACAGTTTTATTATATTATAGATCTATATGTATGAAATCAGTTTGGATTGACAAATCATAGAAAACAAAATAAATAATAACTACACTGTGAGTAAACGGTGGTAGTTTATTAATTTTTTATTAGTTTGGTAATAATGGCAGTCGGGTTTTTTTAATTTTTAAATTATAGCTTGTTTTATTTATTTATTTATTTGTAATCAAATACAAGTTACATTAGATCGAATAATAGACCACATAGATTACATTGCAAAAAAATAAAAAAGCGGCCAAGTGCAAGTCGGGCCTAACTCTTTTAGGGTTCCGTACATAATTGTGTGTGTGTGTATTTTGTACAGTATTTTATGAAATGAAATTGTTGCATAAAAGGGGTTATTAAAACAGGAGTGTGAGTTTTAAACGGAGCCGTAGGTGAGGCTATTATTAAGGTTAGTTCCCACTAGTTCAACTGAGTAGTTCAAGCGTTGAACTAGTGAGACTTTTTTGTCCCATTAGTTCAACTGCATCTAGTTTTTTAAAAAGTTGAACTAATGGGACAATATAGTAACAGTATCTAGTAATGTTTACGAAATGCACAATTAGAAAATATTAGTTGAGAGTATCAGCTTGTTAATTATAAAAACAAGCTCTCAACTTCATTCTGTAATCTCAGTTAGTTCGTGGATCAATTCTCTACTTTCGTGAGGTTGAGATCAGCGTTTGAGCCATAAAAAGGTAAAAAACAGACATAAATTTTCGCGTTTATAATTATCGCTACCGCTTATGATTCAAATCCTATTATTTGTGTTAAGTGACTCAAACATCTGTAACCCTTTAGCGTTGAAAGTGAATATTCTTGTACGATGATAGAAGTAGGTAGTTAATTTGCTTGACGCCTATTTTATTGAATCGCTGCCTAATGAAATATGTATGAGTTGTTTAGGATGAAAACTTGCTAATTGACGCGTTTCAAGTGTGACTGAATAACGCGACTTTGACTTTCACATTATAGGATATTATTCTTTTTATCTGCATCGTGAGGTGAGCTCTCAGATCTTTTCACATCGGTTTATAATCATCGGATTTTCACAGGCAAGTAGAGGATTTTATAAGTCGTGATTATTTACACTTCTTCTTCTCGTACCTCTCCACTATTAGAGGTTAGCCATCATCTCGTCATATAATTTCCTATCTTTTGTCAAACGGAAAGGTTGTGCTACGTTGGCTATTCCAGTCCATTCTCGGATATTTCTAAGACACGATTTTCTTCTTCTATCGACGTTTCTCTTTCCCTGCATTTTGCCCACCATGTTGGTCTAAAGCAGTAGTTCCCAAAGTGGTCCAGGTGGACCCCCAAGGGTCCACGGGAGACTCGACGGGGGTCTACGTTGGCGTGACAAAAAAATGGGGGTTCACGAGTTGTAAGCGGGGGTCCACGAAAATTTATCTGCTTTCGATAATGAAGACCTAAAATGTTGGCTTGACTTCACCTAACAATGTAGGCAGATAATATTTTAAGAAGCTCAGCGACTGTTACTTGTAAAAACTTGCATATTCCATATTCAGTACTTAACTTTACTTTACAGAACTTTACTTTTTGACGTCCACTCACAGCACAATCAATTAACCAATCAATTCTCACTTTTTCGAAAACTAATGTCGTGGTTGGAACTCAGCCGCAATGCTTTCCATAGTAAGATATAATACCTATTCACATTTTTTTTCGAGTTTTGGGAATATGGTAGAAATATAGCTACAGGGGGTCCATCAGAACTAACTAAATTTTGAAAGGGGTCTATGAGCAAAAAAAGTTTGGGAACCCCTGGTCTAAAGGAAACGCTATCGATCATGTCTGAGAACATGCCGTGGATAACTGACCTGTCTGCATTTGATAGTCAAATTAGGTCTCTGTTTTTACCGATGCGTCGTAGGACTTCGTCGTTTCTGGTCGTTTCTTATTTTTTGGACCCAACTTATTCGCAGCATTCTTCGGTAGCACTACATTTCAAACGCCACTAGTTTTTTCTGAGTATCCTACTAATATTATAAATGTAAAAGTGTGGATGTTTGGATGTTTAGATGTTTGGATGTTTGGATGTTTGTTACTCAATCACGCCGCATGACTATACGCATGACGCATACTTAATCGATATGGCTGAAATTTTATGGAGATGGATGGATAATGGAGATAAATTATGCCCTGACTTAAAACATAGGCTACTATTTATTCTGGAAAAATGCACTGTTCCCACGGGATTTTCAAAAACCTGAAATCGATAGCTACAGCTATAGGTAGATCACTATAGCGAACTTCCTTGATAGTAGGTATAAAGGTTGGAAAAGGGAGCGGGAACGGGAACCGAAAATCCACGATTCCCTCGGGATTTGTTTAAAACTGAAATTCACGCGGGCGAAGCCGCGGGCATTCTCTAGTTGTATATAATTGTGATAATGGAGCGTATATTACACAGGTTATTAAGCAGCTGTTTATTATTATTACCAAAGATAACAATAGGTAGTGCAATTTGGGGTGAACGACCTGAAACATTATCAATAGTATGGATATGACTGCGGGATTTCTGTCTTGCGCGATTTTGATACCTCATAATGTTCAGTATCGAAGAAATTTCTCTTTTTCATGTTGTACTAATAAAAACTGCATATATCCACATTATGATATCATGCGGAATTGCACCATCAATTCCGATAATAATTGATTATTAGGTACACTAAGGGCACTGAAATTCGAATCTGCTCGCCTTTTGGTTTTGGCAATAGAATGTTCACAAAACCCCTTGCGCGAATAAATCGGGCGGTTTTTGTTTTCATTTTCCGAGCGCCGCATGTATTTCACCAGTTATCTCTGGATTGAAGCCAAACAAACGACTAGTGTTACATGTCCAATACCCACCGCGAGAAGACGCATAGTCCCAATGCTGTACAGTAAGGCTTAATTTACACCGCGGCGGAATGGAATGGAAGCGTCAATTTCGCCTCATGACGCGGAAGGCGCGCGAATTCGCTGGAATGCACGAGAATTCTCGCGCATTCCAGCTAAACGCTTGGCACGGCACTGCTGTGACCGACCCAACCGACTCTCCGTTCGCGCCACTTCCCGCGGATTCCACAGACGGCGCCGACAGTAGCTACGGGAATTCTCGAGAATGCGCGAGAATTCCGCGGAAGACGCGCGACCTTTTTTTGGCTCCTATTTAATTTGTATGTTATGCAATTGACATAAAGTTCATTTAGCTATGTACAATTTCGTTGCAAAAAGTCGCTTCCATTCCATTCCGCCGCGGTCTAAATTGAGCCTAACTTTCTGCACCTCTATCGGCAAATGTTTAGAATGCATGCTGCGTTTGGGACAAATTTTCTGAGCAGTTTATCCTGGGTGAAAATAGGCTTCACGTATTTAGATAATTTTCTGTGAACGATTTGCCTTTCAATATGACTCTAAGCATCTTTAAGTAGTCTAATATACCTAATTAAATCTAGAGGAATGCTTCAGATTTTAATATAATTCTTATTTACCTAGTACACTTAAGTCTAGTGGGACGCTTTAGATAGCTTTCTTCATTCCAGGTTTAGCATTATGGTACGATCAATGCCGCGTAGAAACCGAACATAACTTTAGCCAAACAGCCATAATAATTCCAGATGATTTCACTTCCACTTTAGACTGCATCTTCATTTATCATTTTGTGAAATAAAATAGTAATACACATTATTACACAAGCTGATGCTCGCGACTTTATCCGCGTGAATTCATATAAATCTGATACAAACTTTTAACCCCTATTTTACCTCCTTAGGAATTTTATTTTTAAAATTTCTTTATTGGCGGATGCCTACGTCGTAATAGCTATCTGTATGCCAAACAGCCCGATCCGTCCGGTGGTTTGGGCTGTGCGTTGATAGATCAGTCAATCAGTCTTTCTTTCTTTCTTTCTTTCTTTCGTTCTTTCATATACTTAACCTTTTCCTTTTATATATTTAAGATTATATACAGTGTTATATAACATTTGCCCGGAAAATCTCTCCTATTTTTAATATAACTTCAGTGCAGTTTATCTTTTAAACTTTGTGCATCAATTTTGTACATCTACCAGCAGCATATTGATAAAATATCACCGAGCTAAGCTTTCGATCACACATTTAATAATTAAACGGGGCCAGTGTTGAATCAATCCCGTAAACCCGTCGCTTCGATACGTGACACCTGCGAAAACTGCGGGATGAGCGTGAACAAAACGTAAATAACGCGGGAAACGGGAGTTTAACTTTTATTTACGTTTTATTCGGTGGGCTTACTTAGAGTAAGTAGTGTGTTATGTTATCCTTATCAACTATACTTCTATACTAGCTTTTGCCCGCGGCTTCGCCCGCGTGAATTTCGGTTTTTCACAAATCCTGAGGGATAAGTAGATTTCTGGTCCACCCGCCCCCCGCCGCGCGTCGGCGTACCGCGGTACCGCGTACGACGGGAGCAGGGCACAGGGGCGCGCGGCGCGCGGCGCGGGGAGTTCCATGCAGCGCGAGCGTGCGTCGGCCGTCGCGCGCAGCGAAAATACCTATCAGGGCGTTTTTTACCGATTTCAACACAACTCCTTTTTTGAAAGTCGGTTAAAAAAGTAGCCTATTTTACTCCTTGGTTAATCCTCTACTTGTCTGTGAAAGTCCCGTCAAAATCGGTTCAGGCGTTTCGAAGATTAGCCCGTTCAAACAGACAGACAGACAGACAAAAATTTTAAAAACGTGTGATTCGGTTATGGTATCGTCCAAATAACCATATGAGCTTAATATGTGGTAGTTATTTCGAAATTACAGACAGACACTTCAATTTTATTTATTAGTATATAGTATATATATAGATTTAAGTCTTCTATAAAGTATAACGAGTGTATGGAAAACGCTCTCAGAAACGAAGACAGGTGACAATACTGATAATAATTACTGATAAGATACAATAAAAAAGTGAAAAAAAATATATTCTTTTTTACAAAAAAATTGCGCTTTTTGTGCATTATCCGTTTTGGGGGGTTAAGCAGAACTATATAATTGCAAAAAAAAAATTCCTGTATTTTTTTAAAGTTTGTTACGTAATTCAAATAAAATCAGACGCTGGAGGTCAAGGAACGTTGTGTGATCTATTCGTACCGTTAGGTACCTACAAACTCGCGCGATACCTATCCTATAAGATTGTGTTTAGGTAGTATAATAATAGCGCTAAGGTTTCGGAAGCGGAACCTTATACCCTGCTAGCTACTAATAATGACCGAATTTTGATGACGACGGCCAATCTCTGTGGCAGCAAAGACTAGCCAGCTACGACGGACATATTATAGTGTAGAGCGGTAATTTGATGACACCATAATTCGTATTTAGATCCCCTACCATACGTGCAATAAGGTTTTTTTAATGATTAGGAATTTTAAGAATTCAAATTATTTTCATAGTTTAAAAAATATTGATATACCTAATTGATACTTGTCTATTATTTAAGAACCAGGCATTTTCTTTCTCCATTTCAATAAAAATTGTCATCTTAATTTAAATTTTCCGCGCTATCAGTGTTATTTTATCATAAGAGTCCAATGTAAAAAGTAATAATAGCTTCCAATTAATTTTTTTCCATATCCTTTTGTGTCTTAAATGCAAATTTCACTGCAGCAAGGCAGCTGTGAAAACTGAAAACTGAAATTAATTAACTCGCTGCAGTAAAGCTCTGCGCAGACGACGGCGTTTTAAAATTTATATCAGCTGAATTCGTGTGAAGTGAGCATGCAAACCGCGAAATTATTTATTAACTTTATCCTATGAAAATTGATGCGTTTTTAGGTGTCATTATTTTTTTTTAGAAATGTCCCTACTAATAAAAATAAAATTATACAATGAAATTGTGTTTGTTTGCTGGTTTATCTTTCAATCACACAGAAACGGAGCAACGGATGGACTTGTATTTTGTATGGGTACAGTTTTAGAGGTAGTATAATTTTTATTTTAGGAAAACAAAGAGTTCCCGCAGGATATTTAGAAAACCCAATGCCACGTGGACGAAATCGCAGGTGATATGCAGGTTACCAAGTGGTCTCGTCTGTCAAACCATCTATTGCAGTACGGTAGACTTTTTGGTTGTGGTAGTTTTATTATTATTATAATACTAGATTGTTCTAGCTAGCTATCTCATTTTGCATGGAAGTACCTGATTTGACTGCCAAAATTATATTATAATATCACAGAGCGGGTTACGTCATAAACTACATGACAAATATGCTGCCATACTTCCTACCGTAAAGTCATAGTATTCGGATTATTTTCAGTAGTCTGCGCTGGTCCTAGAAAAAACAAAAAAAAAAGAAAGAAAAGTGCTGAACCCATTCCTAATTGAAGATAATTCGAGGTCAATAAACTCGACAGCTAGTTAGTTTTTTAATAAAAGTCTGTCTGGCAATTTTGCTGTACCGTTTTCTTATCCGCATTAGCACGGTTGGTAGATTCTTTATAATATTCATACTACTAGAGCAAGAGCCCACTACGGCCAGACCATCGTTATTTTATAAAAGCTGAAAGTTTCTCTGTGTGTGTCACCCAACACAGTGAAGAACGATCAGCGACTATGAAGTTGAGATCATGGTTACTTTGGGAGATAACAGGTAATAAAGGTGTAAAAAAATCTTACGTCAAAGTATAAAGTCTAATTTTTTTTAATATTAGTGGGAGATACAGTCATAGAGATTACTACCCTCATCTGTTATTTAATGCTGATAGAGATAATATGCTAGATAATTCATAGATTGATACATTGCACTTTGGTTGCCTGGCTAAATTTGGTGCCTATGATGTTAAACACAAAAAAATGTAATCAATTTTTTTCGATCTGCTTCCCTCATCTGTTATTTAAACGAATTATATGTCAAATGAAAGATTATTTTATTCCCAATCGAACCGTATTTGGTTGCCTGGTCAAAAGTGGTGCTAAATCATGGTTGCCTGGATTTTAAGATATAAAATTTTCTGTGCGAGTGTTGAAAGTGACGGAAAAGTGTTGCGCGCGCAATTCCATTTGACAGACAAAGATGCAGTGAGGCAGGCGTGCACTCGGCAGGTGCTTAGTCTATACAAAGATTAAAACCATAGACTAGCTGTGCCTGTCCATTAAAGATATTTGCAAAAAAAATAAGTGAGCGACGTAAGGAATAAGTAATAAAACGTAAAAAAGCTGTTTTTGAAAATTTTGTCTGTTTGTCTGTATATTTGTGCATGTATTACGCAAAAACTACCGAATGGATTGAAATTAAACTAAGCATGATCTAAGTTCATACTACATAATAGCATATAGGATACTTTTTATCCCGAAATTCAGCACAGTTCCCTTGGGAGAGGGGATGAAAGTCAAAATGTGTACTTAGCTGTAATTCATTATCGCGTAGTCCGATTTCATTCATTTTTAGGGTTCCGTACCCAAAGGGTTAAAACGGAGCCCTGTTAATGTCACTCGGCTGTCTGTCCGTCTGTCAGCCGGTCACAGGTCTCTAGCTAGCAGACGAAATGAGATTTACTCCAAACAATTTTCAACCTGTCAAGTCATCTTTGTCAATTACACAAAATAAGGACGCCTTTTTTCGAATTTCTCCACTAAATTTAAATTTTTTGGTACTTCAACAAAAAAGAATTTGTTGATTATTTATTAAAACGTTGAATGACATTAATAAGGCTCCGTTTTTACCCTTTGGGTACGGAACCCTAAAAATGAATGAAATCGGACTACGCGATAATGAATTACAGCTAAGTACACATTTTGACTTTCATCCCCTCTCCCAAGGGAACTGTGCTGAATTTCGGGATAAAAAGTATTCTATATGCTATTATGTAGTATGAACTTAGATCATGCCTAGTTTAAATTCAATCCATTCAGTAGTTTTTGCGTAATACATGCACAAATATACAGACAAACAGACAAAATTTTCAAAAACAGCTTTTTTACGTTTTATTACTTATTCCTTACGTCGCTCACTTATTTTTTTTGCAAATATCTTTAATGGACAGGCACAGCTAGTCTATGGGTTTAATCTTTGTATAGACTAAGCACCTGCCGAGTGCACGCCTGCCTCACTGCATCTTTGTCTGTCAAATGGAATTGCGCGCGCAACACTTTTCCGTCACTTTCAACACTCGCACAGAAAATTTTATATCTTAAAATCCAGGCAACCATGATTTAGCACCACTTTTGACCAGGCAACCAAATACGGTTCGATTGGGAATAAAATAATCTTTCATTTGACATATAATTCGTTTAAATAACAGATGAGGGAAGCAGATCGAAAAAAATTGATTACATTTTTTTGTGTTTAACATCATAGGCACCAAATTTATCCAGGCAACCAAAGTGCAATGTATCAATCTATGAATTATCTAGGATATTATCTCTATCAGCATTAAATAACAGATGAGGGTAGTAATCTCTATGATGGTGTCTTAGACCATATTTTCTTAGGAATAGTTTTAGAAATCACGTCATGCATTGCCGGACACTTATTACAGTTGCTATCTCCTGCCAGACACCCCCAGACACCCGTGAACTTTTAAACTTTAAGGGCGTAAACTTTGTCACTATACTCCAGGTCGTAACTCCTCAACCTGATGCTGCAGTGGTACTGTCCACCTTAACCGTGATAACTAGAGATCTGCTGATTGTGAAAGATAATGTGGATTCCAGGTATAGACTTTGTCCTTAAGGTGTTGCGTTTTCCATACTAACTTCATGTTACCATTCAAGAGCGAATGGATTATATACACACATCAACACTGTCTAGGGATATTCTGATTTTCTCAATTTATTCAAAATTGGTTATAACTAACATACAATATGTATATATTTTTGTAAAGCCTATTTATCAGACTATCTTTTAGAATAAAACAGAATTAGTTTTTTTGTGTAAATAATTTTTTATTGAAATAAAGACAAAAAGTGAAATGATGGTAAACTTAAGGATGAATGTCTTTTTAAGAAAAAAATATAGTTTTAGCAAAATTATCAGGTTTTTTGCAGTTACGTGAAAAATTATTTAAAATTAGTAGTCAGTAAACCACCCATGGACGTTAACCACGGTCCTACAACGGCTTTTCATGCTTTGAATCAAGTTATCAAAGTCTTGCTGTGGGATATTTTCCCAGGTCCTGCTAAGATGCAGAAAAAGTTGCTTTGCAGTCGCAATGTTCGGAGGAAAACTCCTCAAAGCCCTTCTTTGGAGCATGTCCCATGCGTGCTCTATGGGGTTTAGGTCTGGTGATTCAGCGGGCCAGTCTTAGATCGACACATCGTGCTCTTGTAGCCAGCTGGTCACCACTCGCGCAGTGTGCGAACGGGCTTTGTCGTGCATGAGCGTGAAAACTTGGTCCATTTGCAGTCGATGGGGATAGATTATTGGTGCTAGCACCTGATTACGGTATTTTTCAGAAGTCATGGTGTTTCTGATCCAAACGAGATCTGTTCTTCCATCGATACGAATTCCCGCCCAAACCATAATTGTTTTGCCGTGGTATGGCTGGACTTCCTGACGGTGTCGCAGACGGTTGTCACGACCAGGAGCTCGCCATACACGTACTCTTCGTAAATCAGGATGAAATCCGAATCGGGACTCATCGGTAAACAGCACTACAGACCACTAGTTATCTTCCTAGAGCAAATGTTCGCGAGCCCACTGTAATCTTCTTCCACGATTTCCTCTGCGTAGTGCTGGAGTACGAAGCGGCCTGCGAGCATGAAGGTTAGCCTCGTGCAGTCTTCTCCTCACAGTTTCGTCACTGACAAGCAAATGGTGGTCTGACTGGAGCCTTTAAACCAACTGCATGGCTGTAGCATTTGGTTATCTCCTCGCGGTCATTTGCGAAAATCGGTCCTGTCTTTGGGCGGTTATGCGCTTCTCGCCTGGGTGCCGCTCAGCCACTTCACCAGTGGTGCAATAACGTGACCACAACCTTGATATCACGTTTTTTCTTGTTTCAATCGCCTCGGCAATACTTCGTTGAGGAGCCCCAGTTTGGAGCGTACCTACTGCCCTTAACATTTCGTCTCTTGTTAAATGGCGCCTCTGCATGATGCATACAGTTGCATAAATTAGAAATTAACCAATAATTTTCATTGAAACTTTCATTTGATACAAAAATATACCAAAAACTGGGTTAGGTCAATTGAAACTTTCGAACTTCGCTACAATTATGCCGCACAAATCTTTTGTTTTCAATTTATTTTTTTAAATTCAAATTTAGAATCATTTAATATGATCTACAAAATAAGCTTTCATTAAAATAATTTAAAACCGATTGATATTTTTCGAGTTTCAGAACTTTATACAAAATATCCCTAGACAGTGTTAATGTGCATATTTACACTGAAATCACATCGCACAGCCTTAATATAATTTTTAATTTGCGCGAAATTATACAGCTTAATTATTATAATAGCCATCTATTAAACGCTGTTTTGCCTAGCTGACCGAGATGGCTTTATTTCACCTTTAGCTGTTTATGTAATGTTTTCTTTATGTAAATAAAATTTTCCGCAAATTAAACATTAAATTAAGGCTGTGCGATGTAATTTCAGTGTAAATATATAATCCATTCGTTCTTAAATGGTAATAATAAATTAGTATGGAAAACGTACCACCTTAAACTCCATGTGGCAACACCATAACCTCATGCTGCAAGAGTAGTGCTACTTGCTATCAGGATGGTCCAAGGACCAAGGTTAACTAAACAAACATGGCCATTAAATAATCAAACCCCATAGATATTGTAATCAGTCTCCAAAAGACATATCGCAATCAGTCCCCAAAAGATTTTGTAATCGTACCGGTACGGTGAAAATTCCGTTTTAGGTTAAGGAAGCAAGCAAATATTATTTTCATAACGTACAAACATCTTGGTAGGTACCATCTTTATTTAATCTTAGAGTATATCTGCTTTATTTCCTTCTCTGAATTATATACACAAATGAGCCGTCACAGTGAATAATACTTTCATATACTGGTATGGTCCAATTAGAAGGCGGAAGCGGGAAGGTTTATTATATTTTTGCCTCTGAGCAGGAAAGCTTTGTAGAGATTTTTTTTAAAAGACGGTATTACAGCAGCACTTGGTTATAATATATAAAAAATGGTTGCGCTTGAATCCTAGTAATAGTAACTTACTTAATATCTGACTCAATTTTAGGTTTTTATATAAAAGCACGATTACTAGAGCACTTATTATATTCAATTTGAGGTGTTGTAAAACTACAGGTGTTGTTCATTATTCGTATTAATAAAAGGGAACTATTAATATTTTCTGTTGTAAAAAAATATATCACTCATAAATTTTTATCGTTTAAAATCGACTTAATTATTTTAAACCACATCCAATATGGGTATTAATAGTCGGTGTTCAAATCAAATAGGTATGGTAGGTAATTAATTAAGTACTTACACTTTTAATTTTACTTTACTTATAGGTAGTCACAAATTAAGGTGTTAACAGATTGGCGTATCGACGAGAACTATTAAAAATTTCCTTCCTTTACTTGCAATTAGTGGTAACTGAGTGAGACACACTTCTGAGAACACACTGAGAATACATTAATTAAAAATAAATAAATAAATAAAATTGTCTCCCAATATTTATTGACTGGCCTGTCGCGGCTGTGACCCTGCCTTCCACTCCGGGGTTGCGGGTTCGATTCCCGCTCCGAGTCTTAATGTATTTCTGTAAGTATATGTTATGTGTTTATACATTTATTAAATATATATTAATATGTACAATGTACATATATGCACATCAACAATGTCTAGGGATATTTTGTATAAAGTTCTGAAACTCGAAAAATATTAATCGGTTTTAAATTATTTTAATGAAAGCTTATTTTGTAGACCATATTAAATGATTCTAAATTTGAATTTGAAAAAATAAATTGAAAACAAATGATTTGTGCGGCATAATTGTAGCGAAGTTCGAAAGTTTCAATTGACCTAACCCAGTTTTTGGTATATTTTTGTATCAAATGAAAGTTTCAATGAAAATTATTGGTTAATTTCTAATTTATGCAACTGTGTGCATCATGCAGAGGCGCCATTTAACAAGAGACGAAATGTTAAGGGCAGTAGGTACGCTCCAAACTGGGGCTCCTCAACGAAGTATTGCCGAGGCGATTGAAACAAGAAAAAACGTGATATCAAGGTTGTGGTCACGTTATTGCACCACTGGTGAAGTGGCTGAACGGCACCCAGGCGAGAAGCGCATAACCGCCCGAAGACAGGACCGATTTTCGCAAATGACCGCGAGAAGATAACCAAATGCTACAGCCATGCAGTTGGTTTAAAGGCTCCAGTCAGACCACCATTTGCTTATCAGTGACGAAACTGTGAGGAGAAGACTGCACGAGGCTAACCTTCATGCTCGCAGGCCGCTTCGTACTCCAGCACTACGCAGAGGAAATCGTGGACGAAGATTACAGTGGGCTCGCGAACATTTGCTCTAGGAAGATAACTAGTGGTCTGTAGTGCTGTTTACCGATGAGTCCCGATTCAGATTTCATCCTGATTTACGAAGAGTACGTGTATGGCGAGCTCCTGGTCGTGACAACCGTCTGCGACACCGTCAGGAAGTCCAGCCATACCACGGCAAAACAATTATGGTTTGGGCGGGAATTCGTATCGATGGAAGAACAGATCTCGTTTGGATCAGAAACACCATGACTTCTGAAAAATACCGTAATCAGGTGCTAGCATCAATAATCTATCCCCATCGACTGCAAATGGACCAAGTTTTCACGCTCATGCACGACAAAGCCCGTTCGCACACTGCGCGAGTGGTGACCAGCTGGCTACAAGAGCAGGATGTGTCGATCTTAGACTGGCCCGCTGAATCACCAGACCTAAACCCCATAGAGCACGCATGGGACATGCTCCAAAGAAGGGCTTTGAGGAGTTTTCCTCCGAACATTGCGACTGCAAAGCAACTTTTTTTGCATCTTAGCAGGACCTGGGACAATATCCCACAGCAAGACTTTGATAACTTGATTCAAAGCATGAAAAGCCGTTGTAGGACCGTGGTTAACGTCCATGGGTGGTTTACTGACTACTAATTTTAAATAATTTTTCACGTAACTGCAAAAAACCTGATAATTTTGCTAAAATTATATTTTTTCTTAAAAAGACATCTATCCTTAAGTTTACCATCATTTCACTTTTTGTCTTTATTTCAATAAAAAATTATTTACACAAAAAAACTAATTCTGTTTTATTCTAAAAGATAGTCTGATAAATAGGCTTTACAAAAATATATACATATTGTATGTTAGTTATAACCAATTTTGAATAAATTAAGAAAATCAGAATATCCCTAGACAGTGTTGATGTGTGTATATGTACATAATATATAATTATGTAACTATTGTCTATCAGTCGGTTGGTTACCTATAACACAGGCAACTTTAGGAACAGACGATCGTGTGTGTATGTGTGATTATTTATTTATCATTTTAGTAACAGTTGAATAATTAGCTTCTGTGGTTTAGACCACACTCCACTTACCTCTCAACAAGCAAGCTACCTCGTAAAATGGCGTCGATCATAAAAATATTTGATTAGGCCCGCTTTCCACCTTGCCAATTCGTCGTCTTGAAACTTTTATTAGCTCCACGCGCACTCGGAATTATTTAGTGTAATGTAGGCGTAATTTGCGAAAAATGACGTCATACCTACCACAGTACACGTATTATTTATCGCACTCAGTCAAAGAGTACCTCAGGCAAAGATTAATAAAAGTGGTCCAAGACAATTACTTGGTAGAAATATGTCACTTGGTTAGTAAGTAATACCTTATAGTGTAATTGATTTCTAAACTTTATCGTATGTTACACTGAGCGTCTATCGTATATTACGTGAATTACCACGGCCAAATAACATCAACAACTGATCGTTTAGCTCGCCAGGATACCCTTTGTAAATGGACGTTTCTATTTTAATTTTTTTTTAGTTTAAAATTTTCGAGAGTACAGAGGTTAATGTAATTTTAAAAGTAAATGCAAACTATGCGTAAATCTATCCTTTAATATGAAAGGGAAAGGCACGATAAAACATCCGTTTCTTTGCTGTCCCATATAAAATCATACACAGTTAACGTTACTTTAAAAATTACGTATGCCTAGTAAGCGCTTTACGTAAGTTTAAACGTTTTACGTAATTACGTTAAGTCTTAGCAAGTTCTTCGCTTGACTATAAATGTAGTCACAGACTGGCAATCAATTGTCCTGAAATTAAAACTAACTAAATATACAGAATTTCTCAGTTGTTACAGTTTTGAACGTCTCAATATTCACGCTAAGCCCGTCTTAAAATTTGATATTGTCACCTCCCAAGTTCCCAGCATCGTAACTTTGCTGACGACGCTATAATTCCTCGTCTTGCTTCGCGTAAGACGTCTGTCTTTACTGTTGTACATTAATAAAGGTACTCTTCAACGTTGACTTGGATGTGTCTTGAGATTTACGCAGTCTTAATGCTATCGTATAAGGTTACTTAGACGTTATGTCAACATTTTCTTTATTTTATACTAATTTTTTTTTAGAAAACGTGTCTTCATAAAGCCAGATTGCTGGCAAGTAATAATTTTTGAGATGGTTATAAATGGCCCCCAAAGTCATGTTTTTTAATATTTTAAATGCGTAATTACGTTTCTGCACTTTCCAGTTTATTTTTTGTTAATATGGCGTTTTACTAATAGTACGGCAGCCCTGGAACAATTTTTTTAGTGATTAACAACAAGCTGAATTTTCGTGAGTAGGTTCGT